>BQNB010126405.1:818-17900 GCA_026074375.1 Tanacetum coccineum
AATTAAGTACCAATTAATGCAATAATTATATAAAAGTAGGCAAAATAGATAGGATAAATGATATAATAAAGTGACGTTATTTTATGTCATCAAAGGTACATCTATGTTTTACTATGAAAGTGATAAGTATATTTTTCATTGATATTGGAATGCCTTTGATGCTAAGTTGGGTGCTTGGTGGCAATGGGTGAGTGACATTCGCGAATCCATTTATAGAACATTTTTTTCCGTTTTTGGCAGCTTTAATATCTAAAGATGTTCTTTGCAGCTCAAAACCTAAAGGGAAACCACACCCTGCAGACTCATTGATAAAGTAAGCTACTCTCATCATCTGACTTTGATATCAAACATTTCTTTGCTAAACATATTATCTGCTATGAGTACCAATTTGTACTTTCAAGACTAACTCATCTGTGTTCGTACAACATGTTATCCCTATTGATGTTTTAGTTTTTGACAAAAGCTAGATACTTTCAAAATATTTCTTTTGGCAAAATAATTTGCTGGACTCTTGCTAAGATTATATACTACAAGTAGCTCAAAATATCTTAAATTAATTTTCCTTTCTGAGGGCTAACATAAAAACCGATTATGCAGGCAAATGATGAACTTCAAAACTGGTTTAGAGATGATGATGCTTTAGAACGTGCTCTTACTAGAGAGTGAGTAATGTTCCACATTACAAATATCCTTAATATTGAGGGGATATCTTCTTTTTAGACTCTCTTTCTTTATACATCCAATAATGTGCATGACATGTCATTTTGTGAATTTTTGTTTGTAAAACCTGTGTGAATCTAGCATTCCTCTATAATAATTATCTACTTTTGACACTACTTTTTAAATATGTGACGAATTTTACGGATTTTTAGCTAATTTTAGCACATAGTATATTGAAGCTTAGTGAACAATTTGTTTATATGTGTATATAACAATTTTCTTTAGCATCTATGTGGTAGATCATTACCTAAAATACTGTTTTAGAATGATATATGTGTGAAATAGATTTTTGTAAAATGGGTTGGTCTTTTGTTTTTCATGTTTTGTATTTCTGTTGTCACAATTTTTTTTTCTTCATGTCAAGTATGTAATAATTTAGTATGCATTGAATATGTAACTAACTTGCTATCTTTATAGTATTTTACCCTTACCATTTTAATGAAGTCAGTACTTGATAAATAGACGCTACAAAATTGTTACAAAATACAGTCACGAAAGGAGAATTAAAAGATATGATCTATACAATAGCAAAAATACAAGATGGTTTAAAATAATAAGAGCAAAAATTACCGGTTAATTATATTTTATGACCTTTTGCCTTTTCTTTACCTATCGAATACAACTACAATATGAGAAAAAGTTCATTTGCATGCACCACTCTCTACTTTTCACATGACTAGATGGGTACTACAATCTAACTACCGAGTACCTCTTAAAGACTGTGATCTAATGGTAAAGATTAATCTAAGATTTAATTTTATTAAACCTATTTTTATTGTCTAATATATGAAACGCGTTATTTTTTTTTCTATTTTTCATTGTTAAAATTTATCAGATTTTTCACGAACATTAGAAAATAAAAAAGAAACCGGGAATAAAACGCAGAGAAACCAAAAACGACTACAGACGAAGCTAAGTCCTGACGACATAAAATAGATGTAGGCCATACCACGCCCACCATCTAAATGTGTTTCTCTCTCTCTGTCAGTTATCCCGTCACGACCATTGTCTCTTACTTTTACCGGGCGTGTTTTCAATTTCTTCCCATTATGAGTTTGTTGTTCGCGTTTCCCGATGATGTGACATTCGCCAATTATTGGTGTATTCAAGCGGTACATGCTTTTTTTGGTAGGTTTTTGTATACTTTAAATTACTTTTAAGGGTATACCGACATAGTAGATAGTAGTATAGGTATTTTACAACGGTTGCTACAAAGAGTCCTTGTGTAGTGAAGAAGCGAGTGGGTGATTAACAAAGTGTCCCGAAGTGTTCATGTAAGTAACTCTCATAAAATGAGATAGTAAAGATGAAATTACTGATAAAATCTATAATATTGTGTAAGTGATTCTTCGTAGTGTGATATTGGTTATAGGGTAAATTATTTGGTGAGATTCATAGTGGTTTCCTTGCACTAGGATGATACGAATACGTAATCCATAGGATATGTTATTCCAAGATGGTGAATGAAAATGCGTAGTCATGTTTTCCATGACAGACAAGTGGCAATTTAGTTATTTAATGATATCGTGTCAAATAGTTGTTGACTTAGGAAGTGAATAGTAATAGATAGTGCATATGCTATTCTGATATGTCCTTAAGAGCCAGTTATAGTCTAGAGTTACTAATGCAACCTAGTTCTCTACAACCAAGTGGCTCTGATACCAATCTGTCACACCCCCAAATTTCACTGCAGCGGAAGACTGAATTTGGGATGGTGACTTCATGGCATGAAGAGGACTTGATACGAGAGATAGACCTCTATATGCCAATATACCAATGCAGACTCCATATATTCCGTATTGTAGGACACCTGAGAAAACATTGCTAAAGCGTCAACATAAAGTTGGTGAGTTCATAGGTTTTGTTATTTGATAATGGTGATGAACCACAAGATTTATAACCATAGCCTGAAATATAGCAATCCTATATATCACAATGAAAAGTATTTACTATTGTCTAAGCTCATGACACCGAAGCGTTAACATGTATTATCATAGATAAGCCCATGCAGATGTTCAACCCGCAACATCCGTAACTGACTCAAATGAAACTGTGTTTGCTTGACTAATGTCAGTCCAAGACAAACAGGGATGTCAATCCCGATAGATCTATCCATAACATTCGCGCTTACAAGAATTAACGGTTCATGATAAATTGGGCAATATAGTAAGTTGGGTTGAGTAGGGACTTAGACCCAATAGTAAATCAGTAAATGTACTTGTGTTCATCTGTTAAAAATAAGCAATGTTCTCACCCCAAAAGATGATTTAAAACAGTAAAGTAGGGGCTATGAAAACTCACCTTGTCGATTAATCGCCTGGATTGACAATGGATCAATGTACGTCAAATAGTGACTCAGTCAAACACCTAAGTAATTATGACAAATCTGAGTTTACATTCTAAAACTTAATGTATGCGATGAATTATGCAAATGGTCAAAAGGCATGGTCGTTATGAGGTAACGTTTTATGTTTTCAAAATGTTATTTAAACCGTGGCTCTAGTGACGACTTTACAATTATAAGTATCTATACAGGATCTGTTAATATTATTATGTGTCGCACTTATATTTACAAGTTCATAATGTGAAATTTTTATTTCTAAAGAAATTAAAACAGTATTTGTAAGTTTACTAGGTTTTATTTTATCGCTGTTTATTTATTTACATCGAAGTCATTAATTTATTTGTGTAATTATCAGGTTTATATATTACGGCTCGCTCAACTCGTTTAAATTTCTTATCAGAAAATACATTTTTAATCACTTGACTTTCCAAATAATAATATATATACAATATATGTAACTTTTATATTTTATACTCTTTTATTATTATGACTTTCCATGTTTAAACCACGAACAAGCTTTAAAATATTTTTAACGTTAAATAAGTTTTATAAACCGCGTTAAATTTGTTTATACGTTTAAACTTGGTTTCGTTGTCACTATTTTTAAACCATCGAAAGACATTATTTAAATTTCTTACTTATCGGGATAAATATTGGTTCGTTAAAGAGTTTACCCATTTCGCTTGAGCCTCGAGGACCCGAAATCTTGCACGTTCCCTACTTCTTTACGTATGAAAGTTACCTTTTAAGGGTACATGCAAGTTGCTATAATGTCATATATATATATATATATATATATATATATATATATATATATATATATATATATATATATATATATATATATATATATATATATCTTTATATAATATACCCACATGGCCATTTGTTTATACTAAACTCACATGGCTACTGATTTCACTTTCTTTTTCTTCTGATTCTGACGCAGCCAACAAGACAACCACTGTTGTGGTGTCGTTTGCTTCCACTCACGCACCTTTGTTCATTTATCTCTAGTGTTCTTCTTTCTCATATTATGTACGCATGCATGTATATTAATTTCCATGAAACTCGCACAGCTCTATTCTTATAATGTTAGTTATGTGATAGGTAAGGGTCGTAACTAAGGCGTTGTGGTGTCATTTCGCAGCTAAAAGGTCATGACAGTAGCAGCAGCTGCTGCGAAACTTCATGAGTTTCGACAATGGTGGCAGCAGCCTGGTCATGAAATCACAAGGACCGAAGCTTGGGTACGAACAACAAAGGACAGTAGCTGGGTACGAATAAGGGTGGCTGTGATCTAGGTGCGAAACAATAAGGTCAGTAATGGGGCACGAAACAACAATGGCAGCGGCTTACTATACGAGTCAAGCATGATACGAGGTCAGACTAGATGGCAACGAGCATGATTTGCTCAGGTTTCTTAGTGGTTGTAACGTGACGACCCTGAGCCACGTCATAAGCTTCCTATGAAGTCTTTCGTGTACCCTTATACTCACACGCCTCGTTCGTGAGCCAACGCTTCAAGTCTTAGGTTATTGTAATTTTCCTAGGTTCATTACATTATTTATCTTGTTTACTAGTTTTCCACACGTCATTATTTTATGTAATGTACGACCACATTCTTTTCATGTTTGATTTCATGCGAACCTTGCATGGTTCATACCATGCAAGTCGTGTATACGTCGTGAAAGGTCGAGGTTTGTTAAACTACGAGCAAATGACATATGAAGGTTAAGTTACGAGAACAACTTACCGAGGACCGAGCTTGTTGAAAGATGGCGAGGAAGAAAAGATGGTGGTAAGATTTAAACTTGGTTGCTACTTCTTCTAAAACCGTAGCTCTTGCACTTAACGAAACTTGATCTTGAACCGAATAGTTTGCTTAGTGTTTTCAGATTTTAGTTGTAATACATTTGCTCATGAATGGTTCCTGATTTATACTTGCATCGTTGGCTTAGATACTGATATATTACATGTGAATGTATACTATACACATTGTTGCACCAGGGTGATGATTCTAATATTGTTAGTCATTATTTTCTTTTTTCATAATACTGTTAAGGCATCTCTACTATTCCTTCCTTTTGAAATTGTATCAGGTAATACTATTATAGAATCTTGCTATTTCTTTCATTTCAATTTGTATCAGGTTTGTATGACGTATCATGTGATGGAGATATTCAAATTAAGAAATTGGTAGGGTAGTGTGTAAGGCTTGGTGTTCTTCATTATTGTATATTGCTTTCTATATGTTTTCATATGTACATATCAGATGTTGTGCACTCATATGTGTATATCCTGTATTGGTTTTTATTATGCCCTTATATGTGTAGAATTTATTTTATCTTTGTTGGGTTCAGTTAAGAGTCGCCATGGTTATTAATTTGAATGTAGGTGGTTTTGTAAAGTGCTACAAGTAAATGGCTCATTTCACAAAAGTGAGATAAATAATCGTTACGCGTTCTAAAATATCTTTTTAGACACAGAGTAATAATGGTGATATTCGCGTGCAAATCAAACCTTCCATGACAAGGAGTAATGCATGACGATCATAAAATGACTTCTCGTTGAAAATTAACGGTAAATTTGCAAACTTGCAGTACCTGACTTTTACTTAACGAAAAGGGAATCTAATTTTCTTACGGGGTGCCACAGCCTCCCCAGGTTAGAAGATTTCGCCCACGAAATCAAGACGTTGTAGGTGATTGTGAATTTGCGAACGTGTGAGGGTATTTGCTTTTAAACTGGTCCTTACATACCCCGAATGAATGTGTCGTCATTGGGACGAGCCAATACGACAAAATGTTGGGAATATATCCGTTGAAGTAAGTGACAAGATCTTAAATTATTTCCCTTTCCCCTTTTGTCTTATAAATACCACCTCATTCTTCTCAAATTTTCAAACTTAAATCCTACTACAAAATACTTCAAATGGCTTGTGCGCTTCCTCATACTGATTCCGAAGTTGGAGCCTTGGTGCAAAGATTAATTAACGAAGATAAAGGTCGTCAGGATGTGCTTTTGAATTTGTTTTTTCAGTTTAAAGATTCATGCGCCGTCAAGGACGATCTTAGAAAAACTTATAAGAAATGCAACGACATTTCTCAAGAGGGCCGTGCTTTGATTTGCACGCTTTTAAAAGAAAGTTCTGAAAAGGATCGCAAGCTGCATCTTTCTATGTATGGAAAGGTGGCACAACTAGAGAAACATATGGATGCTAAGTTGGCTTGGTTTCAGGAAAAATACTCCCGCCGTACACACGGAGGTATAGGTTGTTCGTCATCACAGACTAGTTGCCCTCTTACCGAGAAAGAGTTACATCAACTCCGTATGGATGAAGAAGCTCTAAAAGAAATGTTGGAAGAAGAGGCCATGAACAAAAAGGCACAAAAGGAGAAAATTAGACAAGAACAAGCCAAAAATGATGCATTCTTTTTAGAATTTGGGGTAGTGAGGTACGACTCAAAACACGAGTCGTCGGATTAACGATCTAAGGATTGCTGTAATCGTGTTGTTGTATTGTTTGAAATAAAACATTGTTGACTTAGACTATGTACTTGTACTTCCACTTTTTTTGCAAACCCACGGTTATTATGTTAGTAATCCGGTAGTTCTAAGGAATGCATTTGATCTCTGTAGTATCACAATATTTTGTAAAGATAAAATAATAATAAAAAATTTGCCTCGTTACTGTTGCTTTGCCATGATACATTTTGAATGGGACAATTGAGTGATTTACGACCACTATCTCCACACAACATTTTAAAGTGTTTGCATGAAAATTTTGAATTGAATAATTGGGTGAACATGTTGTCCCTCTATGGTATCATAAAGTGGTTTAGGGATAGTGTTATTAATTTGTAAACTTTTTCCCAAGATAATTATTTTATGAGATTAAATAGCAATCCAAAGATTTTTCGGTGATTGATTTTACCTTAAGGGTATGAAATAGGATTGGGGTGTCGCAGTCCCTCTTAAGTCAGAAACTTTTATCCTGAATTCAAGTGTCTTATTCGTGGCATGGGTTAGGAAAAACACGAAAGTGGCAAGTAGGGCTCCAACGGCTAAAAATATGGCGAACCGTTACCCTCACCTTATATGTACTTTGTCGATTCCTCAAATTTTTTTCAAAGCGTAAAATAAGTTTTCTTAGTTAAATTTTTCATTCGTCCTTAGATCAAAATGTCGTATCTCGTTCCTTTGATTGCGGTTGTGTTCGTTGCGGTGGTTGGTTGTTATTTGGCGAGTGTTCCACAGGAAGAAGATTATCAGTACCTTATTGTAATACTATGGCTTATTGTGCCACTCATCATTGTGGCGATTGGCGTGGAAGCTTTCTGGAAAAAGTAGCTTTCACAAGTAGGCGTGCCTTGATGTCGTGTTGGCCTTCGGTTGTTGGTGGTTGGATGTTATGGGGAGTGTTCTACGGGGTAAGAGGTTCACCATGCTACGATCATTGTAATACTAGGGCTTATTGTGCCATCCCATTATTGTCTGGCGCCTCTGGCTGGAGGTTTCTCTGGAAGCAAGTAGCTTTCTGCCGCGTAGGGCTAGCGGGTCGTTTTACCGTTTTGTTCTTGAGCGTTTTACTTAATCTTATGCTGAATCCTCCAGAAAGAACTGTCGAAGTTTATGCTTTACTTTGGTTCCTTAATGTATGGATTGAATTCTAATGATGTTATTGCTTGATGAATGTAGACTTTCATAGTTTCCTTGAGTGTTGTCTTTGATGTGATGAATTAGTAAAATATGTATGCGCTCAAACTTTCGCTATTACTTCGAGTACTATTGAGCATATATCTGTCGACCTAACTTATACATAGTTGATCAGGCTACCTTAGGTTTACTTTGACATCCCCTTTTCCTTTAGTTATTTTGTTTGTGATTGTAAGCGTAGTTGGTCTTGACTAAGAGGATCGTTGGTGTATAATTTGTTGTAACCCCAAGTCTTGATGGAATGGTGTTAGGTTATATGTCAATTGGTTTATTATTTCCTTACTACTTTCTACCACACATGTGGTCCTCTAAAAAAATTTTATGTCTCCCTATGTGTTTATCTTATCCATGAATATCATTTTGATATGTGTCGGGTATTATCTATGTGTTCGAAAAATTTATTATCTCCGCGTATAGGTTATTTCGAATAATAACTATTGTTTTAAGTTTAGGGTTTGGTCGTAATCGCTCTTTGCTAGACATAAATATTTTAAATCGATATTCCTCCCATCTCTTACCCACTACGCCGCCCCCTTTTTCTTATATTTTTCAATTTTCACTTTACTCCCTCCTTATCTCAATTTATCACTCACTTTACAATTTTACATTTCTCATTCTTTTCCTCGAAACTGTTGATTACCAATCCTCATGAGATTCCCAATCGAGATTTTCACTCCCGTCATGATCATAATCAGCACATCGCTTTTTTGTGACTCTTTCGATTGGGTTTCTTTTCACGCTGCGGGTGATGTATTTGTCGTATTTAGCATTTTACAATTTTTGTTGTATTCCTTATTTTGCCATTGTGTTATATTATGAACGGAAATACTATGGATCATGATTAATAAGGCTTCGCCTTTGTGTACTTTTATGTTTAATCTTCTTGGTATAATCATTATATTGCTATGTGCCCACCTCAGATCTTGGTTGTTCTAGAAGAAAACCCTCAGGTATTACCTGGTAAGCCTTTAGATTGTTATTTGGTGTTTCCATTTTCATTGAAAGGCAGTTTGATGATTTGTGAATAAAAGAATTTCGGACATGACAAAATGTTGAATAGTGGGAGGAAAGATCATTTGATTTTTGTGTAGGGGTTCCGGTATTTCTTGCCTGAAGTACTATGTCGTGGCCCTTACATTCTTGAATTCGATTCTTAAGTTTAATAGTGTTCATCAGAAAATAGCTACTCTATTTCCATTTTATTTGTTTCGGTGGCACTGTTTGTACTCTTATTTGTTTGGGCAAAGCGGAGCATTCTTGTTTTGTACTGAGCAGTAATTCGATAGTGTTTATCTCCTTTCGGCATACGCATGCTTGTCCTCCCATAAGCGGTTATTTTGATTCCAATAATAATTTAATCATTATTTATATGGGTTTCCTATACTGGGTAATGTATTCAGAAACTTTTTCGGCGACGAATTGATATTTCATTTAGTATTTATGAAAGCAAGGTACAAGTCTTTATTAATTTCTTTGCAAGCTGGGATACATTGTTATAGCGAGTCTGGCTGTCTTGCTTACAGGCCTAGGCGGGCTAGAATTTTCTGAAATTTGTTTATTATGATTCAGCAGTCTGCACAATCGTATCAGCTACCTCATTCTGCATATTGCGATTCTCATTCTCGGCCAGCTGCTGGTCGAGAATCTGCAATTCGGAGATATCCGGAGCTCTTTGTCCTCCGGTTTCAGCATGAAGAGTGTCTATTTACCTTCCAGGTTCCCATAGGCTGGCCTTACTTTATGGGTTGAGTTCTGATGTCTCTGATGTTGGTTTATACCGGTCAGAGAAGGTAAAGGCATCGGGAGAATGGCGATGATGGTGATCTACTTCTCTTCGGAGATGGCACCGGCGGCTTTATGATATTAGTGCAGGACCACTGAGGTTATTTATTTCGTGTGGGAGTGATTCTACCACTCCTGTAGCAGGGGTCAAAGTTAGTTCCAGTTCAGGTAATTGGTCTTGATTGAAGAGGTTTCGAGCCACTGTCTTACTTTAGATTGGAATGTCCCGTGGCGGCTTCCTGTTTTGGGGAGGTCTATCGCAGCGTACGTTGCTGGAAGAGGTGATTAAATGAAATTTACTCGACTACCCGCGGCATACGACAAAATAGGGTTTTGCTTCTTCCTTGTTTTTACTTATTTGGGGTAAAAGATTGAACTTGCATGGGTGCCATCTATTTTTGAGAAAGGTGTATTGCTATGGTTATGGGCATTACTAAGGTCCTCCGATGATATGTTCTAGTGCTGTTGGATTTTGGCATTGGTATGTTTCTTATTTGTTTGGGGAAATTTACTCGTAATTATTAGCGGTATCCTTATGTTAAGGCCTAAGCCGGTGACTGGAAGTGCCGGTTGGATATCTGAGGCATTAGGTGACTATCCTAGTAGGTTCAATTTAAATAGTTTGACTCAGGTGGTGGGTGTAAAACTTTATGTTTGAATTGACTTCCGCTAGTTTGTGACTGCTAATGCGACTGCTTCGATCTCTTATTATTACCGGCGTGTTTCAGCGTGTATCATTTTCGCTCTCATTATGGTTTGCTTGTTTCACGTTTCCCGGATGATGTGACATTCGCCAATTATTGGTGTATAAGTGGTATATGCTTTTTGGATAGGTTTTTGTATACTTGAAGTACTTTTAAAGGTTATTTATACCGACCGTAGTAGATAGTAGTATAGGTTATTTTACAACGGTAGCTACCAAAGTAGTCCTTGTGTAGTGTCAGTATTGAGCGGATATGACTTGCAGGTATCCCGAAATGTTCATGTAAGTAACTCTCAATAAATGATATAGTAAAGATGAAATTACTAATAAAATCTATAATATTGTGTAAGCGATTCTTCGTAGTGTGATATTGGTGTTAGGGTAAATTATTGGTAAGAGTACATAGTGGTTTCCTTGCGATTCGGATGATTTAAATACGTAATCCATAGGCTTATGTCTATTTTCCAAAGATGGAGAATGATAATGTGTAGTTTGTTTTACATGACAATCAAAGATCAGTGGCAATTTAGTATATTAAATGATATCGTGCCAGTAGTTGTTGACTTATTGAAGTATAATAGTATATATTAGTGCGTCATTATCGCTATTCTGATGAAGTCCTTAAGGAGCCAGTTATAGTCTAGAGTTACTAATTGTGAACACTTGTGTCTCTATAACCTGGCTCTAAGATACCATTTCTGTCACACCACCAAATTCACTGCAGCGGAAGACTAGATTTTGGATGGTGACTTCATGGCGTGAAGAGGACTTGATACAGCCAGAGATAGACCTCTTTATACATGCCTTGCTATACATAATGGACAGACTCTTATATTCCGTAATATTGAACACCTGAGAAAAAATCAATTGCTAAAGTGGTCATCATAAAAGTTGGTGAGTTATAGGTTTTGCTCGTTTGATAATAGTAAAAAACAACAAAATTTATATCCATAGCATGAAATATAGTAATCCTATATATCACATTGAAAAGTATTTACTATTGTCTAAGCTCACGACACTGAAGCGTTAACATGTATCGTATAGATAAGCCCCTATTGCAAGTGTCCATACCGTGACATCGTAATGACTCAATGAAATATGTTTGCTTGATTAGGTCAGTCCTAAGACAACAGGGATGTCAATCTGATAGATCTTAACCATAAATTTCGCGTCCCTGAAAACCAATCTAATTGATCAAGGAATTGACGGTTCATGATAATCTTGGGCAATTATTAGCAATATGGTGATGAACAGGGACTTTACGGACCCAATAGTAAATCAGTAAATGTTCTGGAATTCAAACTGTTAAAAAATAGAGCAATGTGTCTATCACCCGCCTCTACAAAGATTGATTGTTTAAAAAGTAAAGTAGGGGCTATGAAAACTCACCTTGTCAGTTAATCGCCTGGAATTGATAATGGATCAATGCACGTCAAGTAGTGACTCAGTGAGACACCTAAGTAATTATGGTAAATCTGAGTTTACATTCTAAATACTTAATGTATGAAATGACTTATGCACCTATGGATGGGTCACCATAAGGGCATTGTTGTTATGAGTTACACGTTTTACGTTTTTCAAATAATATATGATTAACACAGTTGGCTCTCTAGGGACGACTTTTACAATTATATGTACCTATACAGGATCATTCTATACTCATTACGCGTCTTTTTGTAACGTGTTATTTACAAGTCCATGCGAGTAATATCTAGAAGAGAAAAATAACTTATTGGTAAATTTACTAAGTTTTATATTTTTCTGTCACAATTTATTTATTTACATCATAGTCGATTATTAATTTGTGAAATTATTCAGGTTTAATTCCACGATTCGCTCGACTCGTTTTCGGATTAAGATTATTTAATTCACACTATACCAAATACTTTACGTCTCATAAGAGAGGAATTTTAGTCTCTCTATTTCTAGTGTAAGTAAATTGCAAGTTAACCTTCAAGCTATTTTTTATTGATCGTTTTTAATCCTTAATAACCTTACAATCGTTATATGTTAAATATATACGAATATTTCGTCTATTTAAATTACTCTTTAAGTTTATAACTTTTTCATGTTTAAAACCCACGATACGACGTCTTACCAAAAAAAGTTTCATGATCAATTTACTTCTTCTGCGTGCCGGGTTAAAGCTTGTTTACAATGTTAAAAGTTCCGGTTCATTGCTATAATTAATTCATCTATTCCTCCAATAGAAATATTGATTCTGTTTAATGTTATATATCTTGTCGAAATAACTATACCCGTTAACGAGTTGCTAGTCCATTTGGGGCTCGAACCGGGAGTTCGATAACTATGCATGTAACATATCTCTACGTCAAAGTTTTACAAACGAAAGTAGTATGAATGTTCCTTACGCCAACTTTTCATAAACTAATAAAACATGCATTCCTTTATGTATCACTTAAAAACACATGTCTTGTTTCCCCTTTTTTTTTCCATTTTTCTGTGAGTAACGGTGGGTCCTGTACCACTACATAGACCACATTATGAATATAATATTTACCACACATGTTCTACTTTTGTTCTTTCCTTTTTTCTGTTGCAACTAGACAAAAGTTGAGTAAAACTCAATGTTTTTAGTTCCTTTCCTTTATCTAATGTGCTGCAAGATGCATATCTAGTTTCTTTATTTATCCTCATGATGTCGACTTGAAATACCTTGGTTTACAAGGTGTTTGAATGTTCGCGACATGGGGAAATAGGTGTGTAATTTGACAGGCCCAACAGCGGTGCTGTGGCACTGTCTATTTGCAGCGCATGGTCATGCAAAGTGGCAGCAGCATAGGTGGTTTTTTCGGGCTCATTTCGGAGTGATTCATGGTGTAGGTGTCTGGTTAGTACCTCCCGCTTTCCAAATTTCGTATGTGGCCCAATATAAAAAGCTAGGGTTTAATTAGTGTGATTGACACTTCACGTAGTAAGGTAATAATATATATCTCTATATACTCTATTTTATAAATCGTCTGGGTTGGTTATTCTATGTATGTTTATGTCGGAAAGGTTTGGCATTTTGCAAAAGCGCATGTTTACACGGATCCATGCATGGTTCTTCAATGCGTTTTGTGTGTCTCAATTCATGCTAAGGCGAGGTTCGTCAAGATATATGTAGATAAAATTAATCTTAACGAAGATTGCTCAGACAGGGATGACTTACGAGGTCCAAGTTCGTCAGACGACTGAGGAGGTTTGGTATGTGTCAAAAGGGCTCGAACCATTTTGTTGTTACTCTTTAAATCAAACGCCTCTAGCATCTCGAATCCACAAAAGCAAAGAACCTAGACACTTCCTCTCAAATGAATTTTGTTTAATCTTTTGGCGTTTTCAAAGTTTTGTGAGATGAACTTGTTCGTGCAGTGGTGGCATTATTTTCATACTCGTGTAGTTCTTTGATGGGTTACTATGAAATGTTGCATGTGGAATGACTCTATACTTACTATTGAACCATAGTGTAAAATTTTCTAATACTGTTATCACGTTACCACGCTTTTTCTAATTTTTTAGGAATCTCTATTAATTGCTTGTTTATTTCTATTTGAAATTTATTCAGGTTCATAAGAGACGTATCGATTGAGATATTTAAAATAAGTAAATATGGGCTAGGGCTAGTGTGTAAGCTTTGTGATAGATGGAGGTTTTTGCCATTATTATGTGTTTAGGTTTTATATAATGCATGGACAATAGAGCGTACTGATATTGGTTAATATGTTTCTTAGTGTATATTTTCTCTTTGAATTACTCTTAAAGAGTATGCAATGTGTTATCGAACGTTGATGGTTTCATAAAAATAATCTAAGTAAGATGATTCGTTTGAAAATTTGAATAAAAAAAAAAATTGTTTTATCGCTAAAGTTCTAAAAATATCCTCATTAGACAACACAGAGCAACTTGTCTGGTGATCTCATCTCCGTTTGCGCTAAACTTTAGATCTTCATGAACAAAAGTAATGCATTGTCGATCATTAAAATGAACTCTTTGAAATTAACGAAATGAATTCGTAAACTTGCGTATGTACATGACTTTTATTAACGAAAAGGAATTGAATTTTTCTTACGGGGTGCAAACAATTGTGAGTTTTCCTTATAAGGATCGCTCCTATTATATTTCTTTACATATGTTAATACGAAATTTTTCTTTCCTTATTTCACCTATTCGGTGAATTCTTTTCTTCCTCTCTCCTCCGGGAGTGAGGATATCATTTTTGACCCTGCATCTCCGCTTTTCATTTTTCTTCTCTAGAACCGGTGGAATATGAATGTCTGATGGAAGTTTGCTCTTCCACTTGTTTCGTTCCTAATCTCACGATGATATGGGGAGAGTCAAGCTAGAGACTCGCACAAAAACAAGCGCTTCGTGGGTGGCAACCCATGCTTATCCTTAGTAGTAGTATATTAGTATAATATTTATTAATAAGTGTGATGTGAGGAGGCTCCTTTCTCGTGTTTCGTGTTTTGTGTTTTATGTCCAGGATTGTCCCGGATAATGAAGACTCTCGTGCTCGTGGTTTTGTCCATCTTTCACTCGATCTTTAATCCTTCGCATGCTTATATATGGGAATCCAATATCCTAAATCTTATTGATTAACATTTATCTATTAGCATAATTAATAAACGGCTTGCGTAGAGACCCCTTAATGTTTAGATTATGCCTTGAAATTAATATGGGGGTGACAGTCTCACATTGAGGATAATGTGTAGTTCTAGTATGGGGGGATCTTTCGATTAGATCATATTGCTTTGCCTTGTCTTATGTAACCCATTTTTCCACCAAAAAACTATGTGATTTATGCCAAAATTAAAATTTTTCAAAAATAGTATAAGTGTTTTGATTATGCAGTTTTGTCTTTTTTAAGGAATAAATTTGACTTGATCGAGGGAATGTTGTTGGCTCTAGCTTGCCTCTTAAATTATATAAATTTAAGCTTTTTAGTCTTTTATACAAAAGCTTTTAAACGCGAATTCTAGCTTGAACAAAGCCAAGAGTTTGAAGTTTCCATGATAGAGTTTTAAATATGCAAAGCTTTGTTTTATTAGACCATAAGCATTCACGGATCTTTTTATTAAAGATTTAAATTTGCGAAAGAACGAGAAAGGATAGAGTTTATATATAGTTAGATGCTTAAACTAGATAGTTGGATTCTCTTTAAGGCTCATAGAGGTTAATTGTGGTTTTTTTGCTCCCACCAGCTTAATAAACGTTATATAATTGTTGAATAAATAAAGTTACTTTAGGTTTTTGCGATTCTTAGTTTAAATCAATTCGTAGAGATTCCTTCTGATGAAAGTAAGGTACACATCGAAGTTTTGTCAGTGTTGTGGGGAAATAGGCTACCGATTCCTGACGGCTCGCTACCGTTGTCTAGGTAGTTAAAAGATCACGGGACTTGAAATTTGGCTAATAATAATAAAACTTATGTAATAAACCGAAGCCAAAATAAGACCATTACCTCTTGCCGGCTCACAACCGATGTGGTAGTCGTTTAAAGGGTGGAGGTAATAATAATAATAAAACTATAGGCTGATAAAAGTTTACTGACTCTTGCCGGCTCACAACCGATGTGGCAGGCTTTGAAAAAAAGGCTCATAGTAAGAATAATAATCCAAGACTGATAAAAGTTTGTTACATCTTGCCGGCTCACAACCGATGTTGCAGCCTTCAAAAAGGTCAAGGATCACCGAGGTCGAAATAAGACTCCTGGACCATGGTCGGCTCGCATACCGATGTGGCAGTTGTTTAAAGGACCGAGGTTTAATAATGTTGCAATAATAATAATAATAAAGCCAAATTTCGACTCCAGGGTTATCTAAATAAGATAAATAAAGCCATTATCTCTGGACTCATAGTTGAGTTGTTTCGGATGAAATAAAAAGGATAACCCCTAAATCGTGCGAAATTAGAACCTTAATGTGGACCTTATTCTCACCATATCGTCTCTTTAGGAAAGGATTTCAAACTAATTGTGGTCTAAACCGGGTTTACTTTATATGAATAAGACATTAACTTATTTGTCACAAATAATAATGATAATAAAATCTTTAGAGGATTTAGGAATAAGGGAGCGGAAAGTAGCTATGCATTCACAATTAGCAATTATGAGTAGTGTTAGCATCTTAACTTGTATTTAACAATGATTTCGTTTTTAAGCTTGGTTTGGGGCGGGTTAAAAATTAAGGACGATGAATTTATCCTTTTAGTATTTCTTTTTCCGTGAAGTTATGATACGTATGAATAATAATAATAAATGCATAAAATGGTAAAACGGGGAGTTTTTTCAAAACTAGTGATTTCTTAATCCCCTTAGATGAACACTTAGTTACTTTTCGAGGTAATTAGTTTAAGGGGGTTGAAATTTTTGGTTTTCTAAGTGTGTTTATGACATTGCGTGAGGACACGGCAATAACTTATGTAGGAAACTAGAAGGGGGTTGAATAGTTTACTGGTTAATTTACTGTTTTAAAACTTTGCTTAGAAAATTGTTAGATTCGAGTTATATGTCAATCAATCAACAATATGAATCACAACTAAATATCTAATATAATGAACTAAGTAAGCAATAACAATAAAGAGATAGAGAAAGAAACGATCAAACCAAGACACCAAGATTTATAGTGGTTCGGCAACGAAGCACCTTTTCGTTCCTACTCCACTCCCCGAGTACTCCACTCGAGATTTCACTATGTCAACAAGCTCCCTTTAAGCGAAGAAAACCGTCAACACTAAGCTAGATGTCGAGTCCTAATCTTAGCTAGAACCAATCTAAGACTTTACAAAGTCTTTATACACTCACAAGATATATACC
>BQNB010126407.1:4901-19607 GCA_026074375.1 Tanacetum coccineum
TTTGTTTGTTTCTTACGTTTTCGTCCATTTTTTACATTTTCGTCCGTTTTTAACGTTTTCGTCAGTTATTTTACGTTTTCGTCTGTTTTTTAAGTTTTCTTTTGTTTTTTTTACGTTTAATCCGTTATTTTACGTCTTCGCCAGTTTTTTTACGTTTTCGTCCGTCTTTTTAACGTTTTCGTTAGTTATTTCACGTTTTCGTCTTTTTTTTACGTTTCATCCGTTTTTTACGTTTTTGTCCGTTTTTACGTTTTTGTCAGTTTTTTACGTTTCGTCTGTTTTTTTACATTTTTGTCAGTTTTTTACGTTTTCATCAGTTTTTTACTTGTTCGTCTAATTTTTTACATTTTCGTCCGTTTTTTTATGTTTTCGTCTGTTTTTTTACGTTTTCATCAGTTTTTTACTTGTTCGTCTAATTTTTTACATTTTCGTCCGTTTTTTAATGTTTTCGTCTGTTTTTTTACGTTTTCGTCCGTTTTTTAACGTTTTCGTCAGTTATTTTATGTTTTTGTCTGTTTTTTTTACGTTTTCGTTCGTTTTTTTACGTTTTCATCCGTTTTTAACGTTTTCGTCAGTTATTTTACGTTTTCGTCTTTTTTTTCATTTTTCATCTTTTTTTACGTTTCCTCCGTTTTTTACATTTTTTTTCTGTTTTTTACGTTTTTTGACATTTACTTACGTTTTCGCACGTTTTTTTACATTTACATACGTTTTCGCCCGATTTCGCACGTTTTCGTTCGATTTCGCACGTTTTCGTCCGTTTTCGCACGTTTTCACACGTTTTCTTATGTTTTCGCACGCTTTCGTCAGCATTCACGCATTTTCGTAGGCTTTCCCGCGTTTTCGTCAAGGCTTTCCCGCGTTTTCGTCAGCTCTCGCGCGTTTTCTTCAGCTCACGCGCGTTTTCGTCAGCTTTCGTGCGTTTTTGTCAGCTTTCACACGCTATCCCATTTTCGTATGCTTTCGCCCGATTTCCTACGTTTTCGCTCTTTTCGCACGCTTTCGTCTACTTTCGCATGTTTTCTTATGATTTCGCATGTTTTCGTCTGTTTTTGTACGTTTTCGTCTGTTCTCGCACGTTTTCATTCTTTTTCGCACGTTTTCTTTTGTTTTCGCACGTTCTCGTCCATTTTTCATAGTTCGTTTTTATATGTTTTGGTCCGTTTTTGGTCGTTTTCAGACGTATCCATCCGTTTTCATATGTTTCAGTCTGTTTTCTTACGTTTTCGTCGGTTTTTGTCCGTTTGCGCACATTTTTGTCTATTTTCGTCCATGTCTGTTTTCAGATGGTTTCTTCCGTTTCATACGTTATCTATCACTGATATTATGCCAAAAACCTTAAAACCCTAACCATTAAACCCTAACCACTAAACCCTATACCAAAAACCATAAACCTCTAATTACTAGGTATAATATCACAAGTGATATATATATAAACTTTAAAATCTATACCAAGTATCCTAAACCCATAACCACTAAACCATATTGTAGGAACCCGTTAACACTTCACTTCATACAATCGATCACGAAATCGGAACTAGAAAAGAGAAAGAAAGAGTTGTTCTAGAGAGAGAAACTAGAGAGAGAGACGAGAGAAAAGAGAAAAGATATTTTTAGATATTTTGAACAACTTACTTTTCCAAGTGGAAAAGTTCTTTATATACCCCAACACTTAAAAGTGACGTGCGGGATATTTAACTAGGACCCGGGCTCGGGTTTTGCTTGGGATTAAACCTGAAACATATACAATATTAGATTAACTATCGAGCCCGATTCCCGATATTATCCTATTACAACATTAACTAATTAAAGACCAAAGCTCCATCGTAGAGTGACCGAACTTCCTTGTTCGACTCAATAAATTGAGGCTAACAAAGACAGTCTTAGGTGAATTGCAAAACAAAGTAATATAACAATCGTATGGTCAGACCTGAGACTGTAAAATTATAGATTTTATATTGGACGACTTATATCGAATATGGTTGGTTAGACCTTCGACCCAAGGCATACGATGGGGTTAAACATGCTATTTGATATTATAATTCTGGATTATATTGCCTTGTGCCCTATAATCGCTAAGAGTTGCACATGTTGGCAATTATCTTCCGCGTATTACCTTTTGAGTTATACCATTTCTAGTAGATCAACTACATTAATGGTACAACGTCAAGTTGGATCTTAGACCCTTATAAAATTAATTTTTTATTTTTATATAAACATGGGTAGTTAATTTTTAAGGAATGAATTATCAAAAATACTGAAAATGAACTTTGCAAGTTCTTTTAATGTATTAATGCAACGTATACCGTAAATAGAGGCTTGTTCTTACTTGTGGAAGACAAACTGTGTCTATTTTCCTTTGGAAAATAAGACTATTTCTATACTTTTCACTTGCAGGAAAAGTTATAATAGGAATGAAAGAATTATCCTAAATTCTAATCAAACTCGTACCAAACTTCATGTTAAGTTAATTGAACTTCTTATTCATTCAAGATTGATTCAATATCCTTTTCGGTTTTGAAATCTTTGAATTATAATAAGAAACTTGGATAACTAGAGAGCTTGTGTCTATAGCTACCAAGAATTAAATATCTTGTTGTAAACAAGACATATTTATGAGGTTTGATTGGAAGACGAAAATATCACCGCAATACTATAAAAGGCAATAACCAGAGAACTCATGTTTATAGCTGTTTCCTTAAAACAGTAAGAAATGCTGCACACCCTTGAGGTAAAGTGAGCGGATAAAGGAGGAATTGCATGCCAATTTTTCAAGTTAATAAGTAGCTAAGTTGGCTAGAACTTGAACACACTTTCTTGAATATCTAAGTACTTGTTTACTAGCCCATGTGACTCACATTAGCAATAATGTGTAGATATTCAATAAATGGAAAGATAAATTGCAATTACTTTCACTAGTAAAGGAACACTCATAATGTTGCCAGATCTAGTGGGAATAGTACATTTTATAAATGGAGATGACAAACTTGCAATATTGTCAAATTTAGTGGGAGTTATGAGCTGTTTACCTCATAGGCATCCTATTTTATTTCTGGCTTGGCTTGAAATGATAAATTACTTTCCAAGTGTGAAACATCTTTATTTAGTAAAGAATCACCGTGTATTATCTTAGATAACTTGTTGCCTTTGAGATGTCGCTTCCGTTAAATGCTATCTTTGATAGTTATGCACGATTCCTTATTAATAGATGGAGTTCTATATATACACTAGCTATAAGCTTGACACTACCATATTGTAAATACAAACAAACTAACTTGTGTTGTGTTGTTTTATGCAAAGAAGTTGTACCCTGCACAAGTGGGAGAAATCTTTATTGTGTGCAAGGAACAACTTAAAACAATATGACTAATGGTTTCTTAACTGCAAAGTAAGAAAACTCACTATACTATGGGATACTAACACATTTATGTACTGTGCCCTATTAAGAGCATGTGTCAAGATAAAAAAGTAAGCTACATGATTATGTTTTCTTGGAAATCATAAACATGGGTATTTGAAATTAACTTGAACTTACTATTGAATTACTTTAGTTTAATAATTGTTATGTCTTCTTGTTAAAGACATGTTCATTAAGTTCTTTACTTGTGAAAAGAGTTATAACGTAAAGTAAAAAGTTATCATGTTATGTCTTCTTGTTAAAGACATGTACATGAAGTCATTGACTTGGTCAAAGACTTATAACGAACAGTAATGGTTGTTTATGTCTACTTGTTAGTATATACATGTTAATTCGTTGACTTGTTCAAAAGACTTATAAAAGGATGCAATTAGCTTAGTAATACTATTGATACCATTACGTTTTAACTTAAGTTGGTATAAATAGGAAAAGCCATAAAAGTACAAGATCAATCTTAATAGAATACCACATTTTATGGTATGTCGAACAAGGGTAATCAAACTATATATTGATATTATTTTGATTCATAATGACCTTAAACTTATTTAACTCCTAAAAAGGATCAAGGTTAAATAATTAAGTATGTCATGGATATACCCAGTTAGACTCTAACCTAGAAGGTTAATTAAGATAAATGAGATGTATCTCATTATGTCTTGATTGAAGTTTTATTGTAAAAATCTCTTTGGAGATTATTTATTGACAAATTCTAGAATGTTAAGTGTATCTTGGTGGTACCAAAGGAACACAATGGGATGCCATTTCTACACCCATACGAGAACAAAGTTTATGTTGCTCGTCATGCTGAGTTATTTGATAAAAGTCTCAAATGTACAAGAAGTAAGTGGGAGTGTTGTAGGTCTTGAATTATTTAACACCCCCAAATTTCACGCAGCGGAATATACAACATTGGGTGTTAATTCATAGTACAATTGCACAAAGATATAGAAAACGACTCGAAAGAGGCGTTTAAAAACATTGTTCCATTTAAAGAAGTTTCAGAGTAATTAAACATACCGTCCCACAGGATCGTTACCAAAAATTCATAACATAAGTTTTTCCAAATCATGGATGATTAGTTTGATAAAATGGAACAAAATACAAGTTCTTTAAAACTTTAGCGCAGACTCCTCGTACACAGCATCCTTCACCCTTGATTTCCTGAGATAAACATGCTTATAAAAAAGTCAACAAAAACATGTTGGAAGGTGAATCCATTAGGAGTTTGTAAGAAGATAAAAAGGAAACAGTTTTGTTCACGTTGTGACTTTGTTGTACGGACAAGCCATTAATCAAGTTTCTATTGCAATAAGCTCATAACACCCAAGCCTTGACGCGTTAACACATATCTTGTATGTAAATCATGTTGCCCCATAACTAGGTATTATTTGCCTTAAACCTAACTTCGGAAATACAAAATGTCCAGTTGACTTGGAGTGCTCGAAAGGATTCGATAATTACCCCGGACAGGGCTGTCAAACCCAATAGTTCTATTACCTTTGTACTAGCGCTCACCCATTATCGGCAATTAACAGTTCATGATGTGGGACTTTTAGGCTAAGTAGCTACTTATGCAATTAATCTCCATATTCGGTGTCCAGCATACCATAAAGTTGCTTGTTGCTAGTTTATAAAAACAAGCGATGTATCTCCTCGCGAGGGTTTTATAAATATAGTTTAAAAGTTTGAAAGGAGAGGCTAAGAATCACCGTAAGAACAATGAATTAGAAGGTTATGATAAGTCTTGACGAGCGGGAAGTACTCCTAGGCACCTCCTAAAATACGTGACGCGATTTAGTACGTAGAAAGTAACAATACGTAAAAATTAAGCATGTGATCATGAGATGTGTTTCCAGATAAGCATGGCATTCCACTAGAACTTCCCCAAGTCCTTTTTAATCCCAAATTGACTTGTGACCTGGTCTTATAAGCAAATGAACATCTACTAAGTTTCGGCTTCTAACTTTTATTTTATCACGGTGTACTATACGTTTTTAAATTTTTAGACTAGAGTAAAAAACTCGGGTTTCTGAATTTTACTTGATTTCATGGATCATAAATCTAGTCACAAATGTTTATATATAGAGGCTTTTACCTGAAAGCTATTTGTGTTTAGTTTCTAGACATGTAAGTCTCATTAATTCTACAAACGTTTTTGTAACTATGTGAAAAGACCATTTTACCCCTGGTTGTCCAAAACAGAAAGTTTCAAAAAAATTTAACTTTACTTAAAAAGAGCATAAATCCACACCATGATAGCAATGAAGTGAGGTCAAAGGATTATGTGGTGGGGGGGGGGGTGGGACTTCTTATGATGTCTACCACTGACCCAACCTTTAAAACCTATTATTTTATGGCAAAAATTTGGAGTTTAACTCGTATTCTAATCATATGTCCAGATTTGACCTATTTTCTTGTTTTGACCATAACTCACTCATCCTAAGGAGTTGGTTGAGCATCCAACTATCCTATGATGCTAAGACATGTATCTTTTCAGCCATGTAATTTAATCATATGCTCCAGTCCAAAGATTTTTAGATAAACACACGTTTTGCTACTGTTTTTAAAACAGTCCCATTATTTCAACTTAAAACCTTTGTAAACCTCATTTTAATCATCATCTACCCACTTGTAATGCCACACTAATTGAAAACACCCTCAAGAACATAACCACACATATATATTCAGAACTTAAACATCCATTTTCATGGATGGAAAATCAAAGAAAACAAGAAATAAAAAGATAGGGCTAATAAAAGAAAGATAGGGCTTACAAAAGAAAGATTAGGGCTAGAGAATCAAACACCAAATACTCTTCTCTTGAGTGGGCTGATTCGAACCAATGATGCCTTCAATACCCAAGTTTATAATGCTTCTAAACTTCCTAAATATCACCAAGAATTGCCCCAATAAAACCCCAATCAAAAAGCTTCAAGAAAACATCAAGAAACAAGCCCTAACTTCTTCAAATCTTCATGAATCTTTACCAAACTTTGCAAGAGGCTTTAGGATGGTGTTATAATGGATAAAAGGAGTAGGAAAATTTTGTGAGAGTCGGTTGATGGTAGGTGCTTGGTGTTCCGGCTCAGCAGCAAGAAATGGAGAAGGGTGTGAGACGGTTTTTGACAAATTCTCTGTGAATGGATGGGTTAGTTTGCATGTGTTGGAAAAAGAAAGGAATGATGATGTTTATAGAAAAGAGAGTGTGTTGTGTGTGGTTATGTACAAACCGGCCATAGGCCTTGGGGTTGTGAAAAAAATTAATTTTTTTTTTGTTTTTGTTTATAAGATTTAATTAAGGTATAGAGTAAGTATAAATTAAATAAAGGTAAATTTTTAAGGTAGAGAACCGCGGTTTAGCAGGAGAATTTATGTAACGTGAAACACACGGGAAAATGAAAATGAGGGAAACATATAAATCATTGGGGGTTATATGGAGGAATATTAAAATCACTTAAGATGCGAAGGAAGACGGAATTAGAATTTCTATATAGGCTCACGAAAGCTCCAAGAACTGAGGAAAATCTTACTAAATCGAGTAAACGTAAAATTAATAACTCGCTTAAAAATAAAAATAGAAATAAAGCTCGGAGTAAATAGTGACTTTAAATACAGAATGTTACAAATTAATTGAAGAAGAAGATACATAAACCTTCTAAACGCACTAGAGAATGTCATACTAAGGCTAAACATAAAAATGATGAACCTTAGAATGATGTTCCTTACATTCATAGATCCACATGGATACCTTATAATATGTTTTTATATCAATAGTGAGGATTATGAGTTAGAGGATCACGTTGAACCTGCTAACCATAGAAGATGCATTATTAGATCTTAGATTTAATGAATGACTCAAAGATTATAAATGAAGAGATGCTGTCCTAAAGGAGATAATCATATTCCTAGAATTTGTTTTATCTTAACCTATCGGTTTGATGATGAGGTTTAAATGAGTTTCCTTTTAGAGAAGACTCATAAGGACAATATTTTGTATACATATTTATTGCACGTCAAATGACATAAGTGTTTACTCATACTCAAGTAATTGACTATGATTAAAACTTCCTCATTTACGAACTTTAAATATATAAAGATGATTGAATTGTCATACTTGTTTTCTTGGAAGGAAATATGACAAGTTGGATTTCAAGAACTCTTTATTAAATGATTACCTTGTGAGGACGAAAATGTAATCAAATAAAGTTTTGTAAATCCAATACAATCTTTAGAAACTATACAAAAATGCTAGAATCCAAGCGTAGAGTAAAAGCATGCATCTAATGAGTATAATCTTAAGTTTAATTGTTAAATAAATCACTTGTTGGTTTTGATTTTTGATTATAAATAAGATATCTCATGAGTACATCTCAAAGCTAGTGGGAGTAAAATTGTTTTTTACTTTTCTAAAATAGATTATGTTATTAAACATAATTAGAAACAATTTTATTTATCTAAGTAAGATTTTATCTCTTAGATTGAAATAAAGTTTCTTGTAAATATTTTAGAAGATGAAACATGTAACCTTGGAATAGTATGTTTATTAAACATATGTGGTGAATTAAGTCCGAGTATAATATGAAATATCATTGAGTGAAACTCGAATGATCTATCTCACTTGGTGAGATTGAACACATGAATGGAAACCTTAAGTCCCACTAAAGGATTCATTATGTACATCATATTGTGTATGGGATAAGTTTTATCATTTTCATGAGTGTTAAATGATTTGACAACATTAAAATCTAATTGAAATATATTAGAAGGAAAATCTAATTGAAAGATATTAGAAGGAACATTCTGTTTAATGTTTAAATTAGGAATTCATTCCTAGAATTAATAATGAAGATACTATGGATATACATTGTGATAATCATAGTAAGATCATTATTATCAACAAACCTTGGGTTTGTGTGATACCCAAACATTATTAAAGAAGTGTTTAGAATTTATGGTAGGTAGTTAAGTGTGTTTGTATGTGTTTTAATAGAGATGAATTATCAATCTTTGTAGATTCAAGTTTTCATTTTATATGATAACATTGTTGGCTACATATGCTTGGTTTAAAAAGCATAGTTTCATAATACTGTATTAAAAGAATAAGAATGCTTACAGTTTGGGAAACTGTTGAGATATCTGTCTTCATTAGGATGTTTTATATATATCATACATCTTATGAAAGTAACGTGACTAGACTCATGTAAGTTATACTTATAAGCGAGTGCACACTTACAAAATAACAATCATCATAATTATTCAAAGTATTTCACTTTGTGAAGTTTAAAATAGGTATTCTCAAAGTCCCACAAGATCATGACCCTAGTTGATTGGTTCACAGAACCTATGCCTTTCCACTAATTGTGATTGTTGTGGATAAGACATTAGTACTTAACCAGGATCGTCATGCACTGATCTTATTTCGTATTTGGATAATGGAACTGTAAGCAGTTGTATTAAACAATGAATTAACATACATGGTGTGATCATTTTCATTTATACTACTGTGTTATATATTTACATGTTTAAGTCCTTGAATAAATTTAATTATTCTAAAGCTATGTCCATTACCAGTTAACGATATGGAAATATTGTTAAGATAAGGTAAATGTGAGTGACTGGTGGTATTTTGGAGAATACGTAAAGATGTTGTCTGCCAGCTTTGCATGTTATTCAATGAGGTTGAATATTGGATCCTCACAGTGTGATAATCACTTTATGGATCGGCGTCATTGGGTGCATTACACACATGGTGAAAGTTATGTTTATCCTTAGACTTGAGATGCAAGCAGGTTTTGCGTGTATGGATAACATTTCTTGATAATATGCCTACCGCTAGTTTGTCACTAGGTAGTTATAAGGGCTATTTTCAGAAGTGTTTTGAAGTACATGACGGACACTTGTGGTCAAAATAGAATTTGTTCCTCCACTTGAGTGGGAGTTAGATACTTACTGGGCCCCTCGTTGGGTTGATCAGATGTATGTGTAGCCACACCTAAAGTGTAGTTAAGATGATTCTTTTACCATTTGGTAATCTTGATCAATACAGATGCGAGAAATAAAATCGTTAAACTATGGAATGACTATTGATCCATATCCATATTTAACATGTATCTGAAACAAAGGGATATGACTAACTGAAACCATTAAAGGCTGAGTTGTTTACCGAAACTATATACTCAGGTATTTCTGGGAGCATTGATGATGTTGCTAGACTATTCGTCAATGTTAGTATGTTATATGATATGAATGAGACATTCACGACATTTGCAAGTGGGAGCTGTGCTCATGTCATACGGATATTTATACGGCTGGGAATACGTAAGCCTACGGGGTTCACACACGTTATACACATAGATATTATTCTATTGGTATATATATAATAATATAAGCGTATATTTATTATATATGTATTAATACTCGATTGATGTATATAATAATATAAGTGTATATTTATTATGTATATTAATATTCCAACGATAGAATACTAACGGTCGTTAATTAGTTTGTTTACGAATAATTAACAATAAGGTTTTTTAATTAATGGGTAATTAAATGTAATTAACCATAAATATTTGAAAAGACAAAAAGTCAACACCAAGGGTGTAAAAGTGACTTAGGGTAGTCGGTTAGGGAGAAGGAAAAGAAGAGAGATCAAAGTGTCAAGATTAGGTAGCTTTTTTCCAAAGCTATGTAACCCTAATCCTAACACTATAAATAGAGTATCCATATACCTCATATTTTATCCCATTCCCTTCTTTCTCTTCTCTAGTAATCGAACCATATAAATACCCTTTTAGGGATTTTTGGTTTCTTCTACTACTTGTCGTATTCTTGAAGTTGGTTCGTGGAACTAGAAAGGATAAAAAAGGGTACAGGACAACTAGGTGTCATGATTTGGTAGCTTATTTTCCCAGAATGTATAGGGATACCCTGTAATTCGACTATTACTATAATTAGAGGATCCCAGACCTATATATATATATTCTATTCCTATTCTTAGTTACATTCTCTACTTAGTCGAACCAACTAAAAAAGTACTGCCTTTTTGGGATTTTTAGTGTTCTTCTAATATTTGAATATAAGTTCTTGATCGTAGTTTGTGGTGGACAATCTAGCATTCGGGTGAATATTGTTGTGACGTGTAGTGTCTATGAACACGTTGAGGGTACTTAACTTTAGTATATTAGGGTTTTGGTTTAGCATGTACTACAACACATGGTAGTGACTAGAATAGTGTATCCGGATCGTGGTGAACGTAGCTTGGTTTGCCTATATGTACTCGCCGGTATGTTTTCATATTATATTTTAGTTAAATTATAATTGCTTATATGAAATGACAAAGTGCTGGTTAGCTCGTTTAATATCGTGTCAATATAGGTTATTTAGATAAGGATTTCCAACAAAAGAGACGTGCAACAACTGTAGCCAATCTTACCAATACTTGAATGTAATGCTTACGCAAATAAAACCTCGGTTACACAAGAGCAAAGAAAATCTTATGATCTCGGTGGCTTCATTATAGTTGACGCCCCAACTAGGACGGTAGACGCTAGTGATATAGCCTTAATAGTTGATCTATATAGGTTTGCACTTGATCATCCCCCACTATCTTACATATTCTTAATCTCCGATGATGACGATTTTGTTAGAGTGCTTTCAACTTTATGCGTTCTCGGTTAGAGGGTTGCTTTGATTCACCCAGACCAGACGTCACCATCATTATTGTTTTAACTGATCCTAGGTTTTCGTTTAGCAGTTTGTGTAGAGATGGTTTGGGGAGCACTCAACCTACTCCTTTAAACTTTCAATCGAGAACCATACCAGAACGAAATGTAGGCAGGGCTAATCTAACCTCTTCTTTTAGGATTTTAATTTGTGCCTTATTCCTTTTAATCATTTTTAAGTTACTCACACATACATCACTGATATACTCTTAAGACTCCATGGAAATGGTTGACCATGGAAATGGTTGACCATTTAGTATTAAGAGTGTATCAGTGATGTGTGTGTGAGAAACTTGGAAATGATTGAAAGGAATAGGACACAAATCAAAATCCTAAAAAACAGAGGTTAGATTAGCCCTGCCTACATTTTGTTTAGGTACGCTTCTCAGTTGAAAGTTTGGAGGAGTAGGTGCAGTGCTCACCAAACCATCTCCTCTACACAAATTGCTAAACGAAACCTAGGATCAGTTGGAACCATAATGATGGTGAGGTCTAGTCTGGGTTAATCAAAGCAACCTTATAATCGAGAATGTATAAAGTTGCAAGCACTCTAGCAAAATCGCCATCACCAAAGATTAAGAATATGTAAGATGGCGTGGGATGATCAAGTGCAAACCTAAATAGATCAACTATTAAGGCTATATCACTAGCGTTTGTCATCCCAGATGGGGCATCGAGTAGAGTGAAGCCACCGAGATCACAATATTTTCTTTGCTCCTATGTAACCGAGGTTTTATTTGTGTAAGCTTTACATTCAAGTATTGGTAAGATTGGCTACAGTTGTTGTACTTCTCTTTTGAGAACAATCACAGCCCTACAGAGACTCTCTGGCAGCAGTTTTCCAAATCCCAATAAACACCTATGACATGTGCCATCTGCAAGGCTATGATTTGTTACAATGAGATATAAACTATTTCATTGCGAATTAAATATCAAAAATATCAATCTAAATAGCTTATAATCAACTTTGTTGCAATAAAAATCAACAACCGGTAATGTTCAACATTACGAATATTACTCGATATTGATGACATCATCACATCAACAAACGGTAAAACGATGACGAGTAACCAGTTTATACCGCATTTAAACGCATAGTTATCATAAATATCGATCTAAACAGCTTATAATCAACACTTACGTCCGTACATAAGATTAACGCTGAGTAAAAGACAGAGATTTAACTATTCCGTCACAAAACAGAGCAAATTAATAACCGGTGAAAATTTTATGATAACACAAATAGATAGCTGACACATCATTTACACGAGAATATATCACGAAATTTAAATATATTTACTCAAAACAACAGAGATTAAACAATTAAGATGACATCATCACATATAAGTTAAAACATGACGATAACACAAATAAATAGTTTATACATCAATTAAACTATTACGATGACGTCACCTTATTATCAACTCTTCACGTTTATAAATCACATCACTATCAGTAACAACAGTGATTAAACAATTAAGATGACGCCATCACATCAACAATAAGTTAAAAACTCATTATGACACAAACTAAGATGACGTCACCTTATTATCAACTCTTCACGTTCAGAAATCACATAAACTATCCGCAACAACAGAGACTAAACAATTAAGATGACGTCATCACATATAAGTTAAAACTTGACGATAACATAAATAAACAGTTTATACATCATCAATTAAACTATTACGATGACGTCACCTTATTATCAACTATTCACGTTCATAAATCACATCACTATCCGTAACAACAGATGACGTCATCACATCAACAACCAGTTAAAAATTCATTATGACACAAATACACAGTTTATACACATCTATTACACAACATAATATCACTAAACATAAATTAAAGCGGTTAAAATACTAACCACGTTAACTATGAGTTAAAATAGGATGGAATGATGAGACGAATAAATGTAAGCTTTAAAGCACTCAAATTCGATGAGTGAATTAGTGTGTTTTTTTTGAAATAGTGTGTGAGAATAATGACGAGGTGTAAGTGTGGGGGATATTTTTTAGATTTTGGCGGGAAATGGAGTTTGTTGAAGGATCTTGTTACAAGTCACTGTAAATGTAATGCAACGGAATGAGCATGTGTGATAGTGTGTGTGAGTATATGACGTGGCAATGTATTTTATTATTTATTTATTTGTGAAAAGTAGATTTTTGTAATTTGTTGTTAAAGAGTTTTTTTCTTTTTTTTGTCCCATGGATTTTTATCTAGGTAAATATATAAAACAAAAAAAGCGTTGTTTAATTCCTTTGTGGCATCTTAAAATCATGAGTCAACTTCTTTGATGGACTACATAGTTTCATTTCTTCAAAGTACTTCACGAGCCAAGTTATCGAGAGCTTCAAATTCAAATTGAAAGCCTAAGACAAATGCACATGACTTAGTGTTCTAGGTCCGCTCTTGCTTGCACTCGCGTTCTCCTAAATGACAAATGGACAATAGACATGAAATAAAGTACTCCCTCCATCCCAAAATAAGTGTCAAGTTTGATTTTTCAGAGTCAAACTGGTTCAACTTTGACGTAAAAGTTTATATATCTTTTTTATGTTATATAATACTTGAAGAAAATTATATCAATGAAAATACACTTAAACCACAATGCATTCATATATTTTGCATCAAGTATTATATTACACACACAAAAATATGTAAGGTCAAACTTAAACCAATTTGACTTTTCAAACCGGACACTTATTTTGGGACGGAGTTAGTAATAAACTACCACAAATACAATACCACCAATATGAACGACCAATGTATCAAAATTACAACCAAAGAACGACTACAAGGTCAATATTGACAGGTTGCCTAGCAGGTTGAAATGGGTCAGGTGGGTCGGGTCAGGCTGCCAAGTGCGAACATGTTGGAAACTCGAAAAGTGTCGGTCACTTCCAAAGTTGTAACAAGTCTTAGCTCGTAGTTAGTATAAGGATTAGATTAGTAATCTAGTCCGGCCCAAGGCCCATGGGTGGCCCAACTCCAGCCCATGGGCCGGCCATAGTAGTATTTATACACCCTCTCCTAGACTAGGAGAGGGTTGGTTGTTTTTCATTTGTAAGTTGTTCACTTCATCATCCATTCCATATTTCCATAATATACATTCATCCATTCATCCAAGTCTCTCTAACAATCCAACCCACATCTCAATTCTTGCTCTTGGTTGACTCATTAGATTACTAGTATTCTACACTCCGTATACACAAAGTTAGGCCTTCCTGCATTGCAATCTACCCGGATGACCTTAGAACTATCAAATTGCTCTCTTTGTGTTCCTAAAGGAATTGCTAGAGATGTCTTGGTCCCGGTGGGAAGATTGACTTTCCCGGCTGATTTCGTTGTAGTAGACTTTGAGTGTGATTATCGAGTACCTCTTATTTTTGGTAGGCCTTTCTTAAGGACTGCACGGGTCTTAATTGACGTCCACGGGGAAGAGCTAGTGATAAGGGATAGTATGGAAAGGATAGTCTTTAAACCGGACGGTCGTCAAGACAAAGAGTCAATCCATATGATGGACATTTATGATGACCGGTTCAAAGATGTTTGTGA
>BQNB010126408.1:0-11289 GCA_026074375.1 Tanacetum coccineum
TTCGTTATGGCTCCGTTTTTAGTGTTTCTTTCAAGGACGTTCTCGTTATTGAAAATCCTATCAATTTATAAGGTTTAAAAAAATATAACTTTCTGTTATAAATAGTGTTTTTACTGTTTATAGTTTATAAAAAGTAAAAATATTTGAAAATTAATAGCTTTTGGGCGCTTTAAGTATTGAATTTTGTTATAAATTGAAAAATCATGATTCTTATCATTTTAGAATCCTAAAAATAAGTTTTATTTGTTAAAACTAACCAACTTGTCTGTTTGTTAAGGTTTTTATAAAAGTTATCTTATAAAATCCGTTTAATTAACATATAACTCGTTTTTAACGTAACTTTTTCGTTATTTATCCGTTTGACAAGTTTCTTACCTTTTCGGAATCGTCGTGAAATGTATTATATTATAAAAATATAAATTAAGTATGTTTTTATACACTTTTGGGACAGAAAGTTTGGGTGACTTTATTAAGTCTGTTTTTAACCTTGTTTCTATATTTTACACTTTATGACTTTACCAAAAGTGTACAAGTCTTTTACTTCCATTATGACTTTATTTTTGTGTTCATATATCATGACTAAAAGCTCATAAACAAGATTAACATGTCATTTATAACTTCGTATTACCATCCATACAACATGTGTATAAGCTCATAAAACTATATTTCCAAGAAAAATCCATGTTTACAAGTTAAACATATCCTAATGGTGATTTCACTACATAAACATCACATATGCATATAATCATATAAATAAAAGTTAAGGGCTTAAGATGACCTTAATGAGATGATGTAGGATGATGACACTTAAGTGCTAAACCCTTGTTTAGACTTTAAACCCGATATTATAACCAAGAAAACCCTTGTTTTCTTAATAAAACCCTAGCTTCCTTTTACTTGATTAATACTTGAAAATGCTTAGCCAATGCTTAGAAACACCTTAGAATATCTTAGGATGGATGTGTATAGATGTGTATAGGTTGAAAACCTGATGTATCCATTTTGTAGGATACATTTCGTTTAACAATGTATCCTACAATAATATATAGCAAATAGGAATGTAAAAATAAAATGAACTTAAGCTCATCCAAAGAAACTCCATGACTTTCTTAAAAAAGTTAAGTAAATGGATACAATATAGATCACAACAAAAAGTAAACGAAATCGTTTATTCCAAAACTAATTTATAAAATGAATTTAAACGATATTTAAAGTTGTTTTACTTATAATGCTGCAAGGGGTGTTTTTTGATGATTTCAAGCAAGTATAGAAAATGACTAAAGCAAACACCCCCTTAGTTATTAATTAGTTTCTCATAGTAATATTATCAAACCATAAAGATGCATACCATCAACTTAATTACTTCATATCCTCTAGACCAGAACTACCATCCTCATAACAAAAGCCCAATGGGATTCAAATTCAAAGTGGAAACCAATGAAGCTTAAAAATTCCTTAAGCACATGACTTCAGAAAAGATATATGCACTTTTAGTTTTATAAAGTTTTTTAAAGCTACTGGATATTTCACAAGTTTCATATGTTCACAAAAGAGTACAACGACATGCCTAATACTGCCAGTGCGAGGTCTTCACAAAAAGGTCTCATATTCCTTTTATTATATATTGTTCTTCTTGTAAATGGTTTGTTAATTTGGCAACAAAAGAAGAGTGTTAAGAATATACTTTGAATTGGTATGTTGATTCTCCATGTGACAATTCATCAAACATGTGGTGTGTAGACATAATTCTATACTCAAGCATAAGGTATACTGACATACACAAACAAAATATGAACTAACAATCAAAGGAAAAGCAAACAAAACAGGATTTTAATCAACCTAAAATCAACAAAAAGAAAAAACTGTTGATGTCAAGGTTAGAATTAAGGGCCCGTTTTGTATCTAGTATTCAACCTTAGGATTTGGCATAAAAGTAAAATCTGTCGTTTGGTAGATGCATGTGGATTTTGAAAATGATGCTCATGCCCAAATATATGAGCTGTACAAATCCACTCTCATTAGGTGACTTTACAAATTATATATCAGGTTTTCAACTATGTTGTGGGTCTATTTTAGTGCTCAACCACTATCTTTTTTCCTTTAATTTTTTTGGTCATATTTTAATAATATAAATATTAATTAAAATTGTATAACAATATATAAAACATATAATATTTAATTTTATATTATATTTTCTCTCTCCAACATCAAATCAAAATCAAATCAAAATTCTAATCTAAATCCAAATCTTAATCCTAAACTTAAACCCACTACAAACCAAACGGACCCTTAGATCAACAATTCATACCTTAGACGTATTGATGTCACTTAAGATAATGGGTAACCTTTATTACTTGCCATGTCTATCTTCATCTGCACAAAACGAAATCAAAGTTGAGAACTAAGTAAAACTAAAATGTGAATGAATTAAAGAAAGCTGAAGACGGAGTTAAAGAATAAGCACAATAAAGAAGAACTATAACCGGTTAATGAAGGATAAACTACTAAAAGTAAAATGGCGATGTGAGACAAATTAATATATAGATAAAGACAATCATATGAGAAATTTGAAATTCAAATTCTTGATTAAAGAGTTGATGCATGATATTTTCAAGAAAATGGTTCCAAAGAAGCAGTTGAAAGACACGTAACTTTTAAAAGTTACAAACTCCAAAGCATACCAAATTATATTTATTAAACAATTACAAAAAGTTATATTAAATTAATTATTACATCACCTATTGTAAAACCCTATAATAACCAGGAAATCCGGGTTGCAAGTTTAATGCTGCAACCCGGTTTGCCCGACCCGTTATTAATAAATCGACCCACTATTATTAATATTAAAAAACACACGGTGATACGTGTCTTCATCGCCTTCACGTCTCTCCTTCCTCCTCCATCTGTCCTCTCACTTATTATTCCCAATGATAAGTGACTTTAGGGCCCGTTTGGTTTGTACACGAGTTTATGACTAGGATTTGAGTTTGGTTTAGATTTTGGATTTGAATTTGATGTATGAGAGAGAAAATAATATTTATTACTAAAGTTTGTATATAATTTTATTTTTAATAAATAAAATAATTTTTATTATAAAAAAAAATAGATAAGAATCCTCGCATGTTCAAATGAACATGAGAGGTAATGTTGTACATGTTGTGATTGTACATTATCATTAAAATAAAGTAAATGTAATATTGTACAATCACAACATGCACAACATTACCTCTCATGTTCATCTAAAAAAATATATATGAAAGGCTGTGGTTAAACATGGACCCACTTAATAGTTTCAATTTACAAAAGGAGGCATATCATACTGGATTCATATATAGCGGATTTTTATCGCTTATGCCCAATAGTGGGCCTCAGATTCAAACTAAACGACCAAAATTGGGACTCATCTCCAAATTCAATGCCAAAAGCATCAACCAAACTGGCCCTTAATTTATTCCCTCCTCCTCTCCATCTCTCTCTCAGTCATCGTTTCTCTCTAAATATCTGGCAGACCACCGGCACAATAAAGAAGATCGCCGCATCCATAAATCTACATGTAAGTGACTTTAATCAATTGGGTTTTGTAATTTTAAAACCCTAATCCTTTCTTTCAGATTTTTTTTGGTGGATTTATGATATGGGTGTTGTGGGATATGTGTTAGTTGCTGGGTTATTTAGGGTTTAAGTCTGTTTTATTGATTTTTTTGTGATAATAGAGTCTGTGATTCTGGGGTTGTTCTGTAAATCATGTTTAGTGTTTTTGATTATTTGTTTAGTACTGAATTTAGTTTTGATGTAAGATGTGCAACTAATTTTGATTCTAATTTGTTTAATCTTGAGTATTGAATTGGGGCTTTTCTAATTTGGCAGGTTCAGTTATGCAGTTACTATTCTAAAAGAAAACCGAAAATTTGCATTATATAAATGTTACCCAATTTTTTAATCTAAAAAATAATTGAGTTAAATAAGAGTTGAGATTATTTGTGTTTGGTTAATCTAGATTGTTAGGGTAAGATATAATTATTACATTGTGTTGATTACCTGTTAGGTTTATAGGGATCTGTTGTTTACATACTACTAGGGTGAATTGAATCCATTAGTACGGTAACATACTAATCTTCTTCTTAGAGTTTCACTAAAAAGTTTACCAATCTCTTATAGATATATGCATTTATGATATTTGCTCAGTGACTTACATGATTCTTTTTGTGTGTATTGGTACTATATTTAGTTTTATACCTTCATATAAGCAAAATTAGCTACCTGGGATGTGTTTGCTCAACCTGTTATTTGAGGAAGAATTTAAGTCATATTATTTTCTGACTTGATTAATTTGAGCAGGTTACAAACATTGTACAGCGGAATGAGTTGAAACTTGATGTAAATGACTATAACTGAAGGATCTGAGCCCATGGAAGGTAGTCATGCCGTCTTTGTATTCTTTAATTCTATTAATTTGATGGTTGCAAAAGTTATGAATTTAGTTCTAAAGCAAATTGATTTGGTATCAAGTGTGTATTTTTGTTAGTTCCAGCCGATGAACGTGTCGAATATCTAATCAATTTACGTTTGTTTGTATGATATGGGTGTTTTTGTTCGTTCTAGATGCCAAATATAAAATAAAGTTTGTTTTGGAGAAATGGTATGAGTAGATTCCTGATAAGCTAACGTATGAGCTAATATGTTGTATTAAGTGAATAATTTTTTATGAATCTATTGGTCCTTTTTTATCAGTATGTATCTCACTTTTTGTCTGCACTTATGTTTAGATGCCAACGTTATGTTAGAGGATGCTTTTCTTTACTACAATCTGATGATTTTATTCCCCCATATTGATCGGTTAAGCCTTGATAATGCTCGATCGAGTTGTATTAGTTTGTTTTATTAAGTTTCTATTGAAGTTTCCTGTTTATAAGTCCGCATTCTGTCACTGCTTTGACAAACTATGTATCTGTCTTAAAGTGACCCATTTGTATCCATTGCTAAAAGGTCATTTTTCTCGCTGTCCATTGTTAAAACAATCAGAACTACAGCTTGATACAAATGGGTCAACTGATCTAAAGCTTATCAGATCAGATTTTGTGTAAAGGTTTTAGTCTTTTTAAGCAAATTATGTAGTTTCAATGATGCTTAACAAAGACAATGCTCGGTTAAGTAATGATTATTTAATATTTCTACATTTGTCTATTTGGGTTATCTGGGAAGTTTGTTCCGAACTTAAATCCACAATATAAATTAGTTCTCAGTTCTAGAACTTGACACAAACTTTTGTATTCTGATATTGACCTTTTTTTAAATTTTTTGCAGGTGGCCATTCCTGAAGTGGGTTTAACTACTAAATCATAACACAAACTGGCCTATGCATTTAACTTATATTGTTAAGGAAGGGAAAGATACGAACGTGGGGGCTATTGGACACTTAAAAGGCGCGGCTGCTGGTACGACTAAAAGCTATAGATTCACTCACCGGGAAGAAGGAAAAGGCTGAGGAAAAGTTGTCTGAAACCATAAAAGCCACAAAGGTTAGTCGAATGTGATCATATGACCTTTTTCTAAAAGCCACAAATGTGAATGTTTGTTGTCATGTAAATGAGGTTGTTGGGCATTTTAGGTATTTCATTACTTGAACACACCTGCTAATAAAAAGAAGGCATTCTCATTGATGCAATATACTGAATTAATTTTGTGGGTCTTCAATTGAGTTGAGGTTTTATGCAGTAGAAAGACAAATGTGTTGAAACTAAAAAATCATACTTTATTTTATGATTTTTTAAATAGAGTATCTACAGGATTTGACTTATTATTTGTCTGTTAACGCCTTATGATTTTATTAATGGAAAAGCCCTTTTAGGCGGTATTTACAGCATTGAGATATACATTTCCAAAAAATGTTGGTTATCAGATATATTTAGGAAAGTTTTGATTTTGAAGAAGACAGTTAGGATACTGATAACATTTTTATTAGTATTGATAATCACCGATGGTATTTGATAGCAGAAGGTGAAATTCCATCAGGGATTATAAACTTGCAACAATTAACAAAGTAGTAACTATCAGTTAACTAGAATTCAATGTTATCACACCATTTTAATTCCTTTGGCAACTCAATTAAAAGAAACATTTATTTTAGCTAAGTTTTGGATTATGGATATTTTATGTTGGGCTTATTTTTAGAGAGCCTAATCTGTCAGTTTCTTTCTATGGCTATGAAGGTTACCGGAGACCTTTGGCTCAACGTAAAGATGACACTGCAGCTGTCGTCGAGAGTGGAAGCATTTCGTAAGCAATTTATCACTAGAGAACCTTTGAAGGTAGATTCTCTTACTTTGGGTTTTTAGAATGATCTTTGATATCTGTTTTATCAACTCTACTTTATATTATAAAATAAGTTGGATCTTTCCCCCTAAGTAAGCAAAAGAAACTCACTCCTAAGGTGAATAAAACATATGCACGTATTAGTAGCCATGTGCCTCCATCTAAACTCACTGTATTAGTAGCAGCACGAAAAAAAGAACACAGTGAAACTCACTACAAAGGTAAATAAGACTCATAAAACTCATTTGTTGTTAACAATGTAACTTAGCTCCGTCGCGTTCTTTTTTTCAGCATATAGTAAATATAGTAACATCTGCTACTCTACTTATTGTGTAGGATACGTGGTTGAATTGAATGAGACAATTAGTGAGATAAATGGTTATAGCTTTCTCGATAAACAATATTTCTCAATAGGTACTAGATTTTGAATGAAAAAAACACAAGTAATCGATAGCTTAGATATTGGGCATTTGGTGCTTTCATTCTTGCTTTTTTTTGTTTTTGATGAGGGGGTACATGATAGTAGGGCACCATTTTGGTCGATACAGTTTGTATTTAATTAGGGTCAAAGCGCGTTTTGGTGCTTAAATGAGGGTTGAAATGGGTGGGGTTAAGGGGATGCAGATGGGTGGGTTCGAGTGCTGAAATAGTTGCGTTACACTTATACCGTATACAGAAACTCCATAATTGAACTGATGTATGTATATATTCTGTAAATAACTATCTTGATTATTTTGAGTATGGACGATTGCACATAGCTGCATAGTTACACATCAAATAGTAACTACGTGGTATTAAAAAAACTAGAATTAGATGCATGCCTTTACATTTTTAACATTCGTAGCAACCATGAGGTAAATTGCATTGGTGTTATTGGTATGAAGTGGATGTGTGCTACTATGATCGACAAAAGAAAATGAAAACATGTTTCTTTTTTGATAATGGATTACTTAAAAGAAAATGAAAACATGTTAATAGACGCGGCATGATGATTGGTGCTCACGTTGTGGATAGATAAGCTAATCTAAACACCCCGTAAATATCATCTAATGTTTGAGTTGTAGAACCATCTTAGTGCCCTTGCTTGAGTTATAGGGAAGTGCGAGCAAGCCCGGTGACATGTGCTTGATAAGCTTGCTTTATCAAGTGGCTGAAAGTTTACTCACTGGTCGATGAAAGTCCACGAGAGTTGCTGATCATTTTAAGGGTGTATTGTGACACTATACTTTAGTACTTTATAGTAATGTGTTTCATGAACATTCATAATTCTATTGTGTATTGTGAAATGATGTAACATGCTTAAGTGGCCAACTGACAATGCTTACAGTTTTTGTACCAGTAAATATTTAGCTCTTAATTAAACCAGAACTGCGCGTAGTTAAATGTTAGCTTAAGACGGGTGAAGTATTACGAGGGCTACTTTATTACTTTTACTTATTATTTTCTTAGATTTTTTATTAGAAGTTACAAACAACCGTGATATGCTTTACTCTTTCTATTTTACTTTCAGGTTTATATTATCAAGTGCAAAGGTTATGAAGAGGGTAAAAGCAATGATGATTCAGATGCTTAAGCTAACGCACAAATTGGACAAACTAATATAATATAGGTGATCCTCAACTCTTTTCTAATTGCATACCTTGAATATGCGTATTTAGCAAACAAATATATCAATGTCTGTTCATTAAGCAAAAAGGTTTGACTTTGATCATTACTTATTTGATTCCGGCTAATATTTCATAAGCCCCGATTTTCTAGCTTATTTTGAGACTTATGAGCTTAAATAAGTTTATCATATCGTAATAAACTTATATAAGTCAACAAGTCTCAAAATAAGCCGAAAAAATTGGCACTTATGAAATATAAGCCGAAATGAAATAAGCACATTAGCCCACATATAAGCCGAAACAAACACCCCCTAAATCATTGCCATGTAACAGAAAGTTGGTTGTCTATTTATCACTTATAATCATAACATAGATGGGTAATTTATACGTGCTCAAAACTATTTCAGGATCTTCATATATCATATCATAGCATTTTGCCATTTTCACCAAAAAATACAGAACATGGGACGATTTACTCGCCTGGACTACACAAGCGTCCTGCCCCACATCTTTGAAAGGTATTTGAAATATGATGTTTGTTTATTTTGTTGTATTTTTTATATTCGATTCTCTATTTGCAATTGTATAAGGGTGTATTCCTTTACTGGACCAGCATCAGGTGTCGAAAAGCTAGGCTCAGATTGTGGGAAAAGAAAGTTTAGAACACGTGACAGCTCTGATGTTTTTTAAAGATGCTCATAGCTTTGTGCACGAAATGTGAGGCCACGATCTGTAGGCAACTTACCACGCGCTGCGAATGTAAACCTAGGCAACTTACCACGCGCTGCGAATGTAAACCTCTATGTTGTTCTCACTCAAGGTATTCATTTGTTTTTACGTTGTGCCAGTGTATGTTTGTCCATTATAAACCTTTAATATGTCTTATATATCAAAAAAATTATTTAAAATAATTATGGAAACTCTAACTATGATATTTAATAATTTTAAAATATCAAAATAACATTATTTTATAAAATGTACGATATCCTGAATTAAAAGAATTTGATATCAAAAGATTAAAAATAAAAACATCAAAACTATTTTAAAAATCACAAAAAAAATCACTTAGATCATATATCATACTAATGCATGAAAATAAACTCATCATAACTATATCATGATTGATATATATGTATAAAATTAAGTATTTGTTACAATGAGATCGTCAACTAATATTGATGTCAATGAAGATACTTGTACATGGAGTCCTTGGTCTAATGGTACTTTTACCGTAAGGATGCTCTTATAAGGATTGACCCAAAATATCCTTCCCACTCTCGCTCATGGCTACTACTTGGGATAAATCTATCCCCCCCCCCACCCGGAAGGTCAATGTGTTTATGTGAGCTTTCCTGGACCGACTCCCCTCATAGATTGAATCTCTCTGCGCGTGGTATGGATATCCGGCCATCTCATGTCCTTTCCTGCAATGCCAATGGTTGAATCTGCTAAGCATGTTTTCTTCGAATGCGACATTGCTACCGATAATGTGGAAGCTCGTTTTTAAGATGGTGTGATATTCCCTCTTTTTTCAAGTTTCTTCTTGGATTCTTTCACATGATTGGATCAATCTCTTTGCATGCTCTAAAGAGAAAAAACACAGGGTCAATGTTATTACTACTTCGGTTTCTTTGGTGGATTTTGAGATACCGAAATATCGTCACGTTTAACTCTCAATCGTGAGAAAAGTGATAATTCGATAATGTTCGTTTCTCTTCTTTTCGTGGCTTCACAATAGGACCATATGAAAGTTATCTTGGAATGACTGGGCTTATGTATCCTCTTTCGATCACTCGTAATGGCAATGGTTAGAGCTGCTTTGGTTTTTTTCCTGAAGCTAGGCTTCAAGTTCGCTGGTTGGCCGTAGCTCCTGACGCCAAGATTTATTTTTCGTTTGGCAATCGTTCGTGTTCGGTTTTGAGGATGGTTTCTTCTTTAATTCCTTCTCTCGGACTTGTTTGGGGTTCATCAAATCCATCCCGAAGTGAAAACCGTTGGCTCGGCCTCCGGAATGGGGGGGGGGGGGTTTCCTTTTGCCGAAGTTGAAAAACCGATCTGTCGGCCTTCGTGACAAAAAGTTTTTTCATCCCTTTTGATGCCCCCATTTAAAGTCTCGGATTTTACCATCTTTTGATGTTATGTAATTCTTTTTGTTGACTCTATTGTACTTTAAGTTTCTAGCGTCTTGCTAGACTCTTTTTTATATATATTCCATATTTGCCGTTCAAAAAAATAAATAATGAAAGCGTATATTATTACCAACAAGTTTATAAGCAAAGAAAAAGTAATTAAAAAAAATATTTTTTTTATAATTATAATTATCATGTATTTTATAGTTGTAAATTTATATTAAATAGTTATTTGTATATATATGCAATTTTAAGTTTGAGTTGGATATATATGCAATTTTGAGCTTTTGAAGGGATATATATGCAATTCCCCCTTTTTATAAATCCTAAATGACTAAAAATAATTTTTGAAAAAGAAATTATATTTTTTTGACTTTTATTTTATTTTTTATGAATTAAAAACAGTTTTAATCTAAAAATATTATTTAAAATACTAAACTAATTTAGAAAATTCTGAAAAAATTATGAAAATTACTTTGACTTATTTAAAAACTATGAAAAATAAAACTGGAAAATAAGCTGAAACAGATAAGCAGTTAATAAGCAAATAAGCAAAATAAGCTTAAAACTAAAATGACTATAACAATTAAATGTTGCATGCTTTTAAATGAAAAAGACCCCATGGCAGATGGTAGTGAGTGTGTGTGTTAAGGTGTGCTATAAGAAAGGGGGAGGTCACAGGTTCGACCCTGTGACTTCCCTTTTTGAAAATTATTTTTTTTATATTTTTCTTTTTGAATAAGCTAAAGAACTAAAAAATAAGCAATTTTAATAAAATGACTTTTTTTATGAAACTCAAAAATAAGCTAGATTAACTAGCTTAAAGATGACAGATTAGCTATGCTTAACTAGGAGACTATTAAGCTGTTTGCAATTTTAAGACACAAAAAGGCAAATGCTGAGCAAATAAGCTGATAACCTATAACTACTTAGACCTAATAAGCAAAAGAGACTAAAAATAAGCAAACATAATAAGCTAAATAAAACACTAAAAAGGTACTAAGACAGCAGACTCTAACTCATCACTTTAAAATGATTTTAACAAACTTTGAGCTAAAGATTAAGGACTAATAAGCATATGCAATAAGCTGAATAATAAAAACAGATAAAGTCTAAGACCACCTATGAGTAGATTTAAGCAAACCTAATAAGCTGAAAATTACCTAAAAGCATTAAGAAAGTTTACTCAGATAGAGACTTAAAGGACATTTGAAAACTTGGAGCTGCTTAAAATTCAGGAC
>BQNB010126409.1:0-17840 GCA_026074375.1 Tanacetum coccineum
AAGCTAAAGGTCTGACAGTGCTATCTGAGGTTGCGTTAACAAAAGCTGAACAAATGAAGCTAGCCACAAAAAGAAGTCTAGCAGAAAATCATGATGCTCACACCAGTGATGATGATGATGACGATGCTGATAATCAAGATAATGATGATCAAGATGATGATGATCAAGAAGATGATGATCAAAATAATGAAGATAAAGACGATGTTAATGAGCACACTGATTCAGAAAACGATGGTGATGACTTTGTACATCCTAAGCTCTCAACTCAAGATCAAGAAGTAAGACATAATGAAGAAGAAAGTGATGAAGAAATTCAAGGTACGAATGTTGAGGAAGAAGAGTTGGATGAAGAAGAGACAAATGATGAAGATGAAGCGAATGAATTATACATGGACGTGAACGTCAATATGGAAGGACGAGATATTGAAATGATAGATGCTCAACAGACTAATGTTTAAACTACTCAAGTAATAGAAGATACTCATGTGATCATAACTCCAGTCAATCCTGAAGGTCAACAACAGAGTTCTTCTGTGTCATCTGGCTTCATTTATAACATGCTCAACCCCAGTCCAGATACACGTATTGACTCTATATTTAATCGTAACACTGAGTCAACTTCACTAATAGATGTTATGGTTACTACTTTTGTTGAGCCACCTCTTTTGTCTACAACAACTCTTCCTCCACCACCCACCCCTCTCATCACACATCTGCAACAAACACCAATTACTACACCAGCAACTGTTCTAAGCTCCTCCCTGCAAGATCTACCCAATTTTGGCTCTTTATTCGGGTTTGACCATAGACTAAAAACTTTGGAAAAAAACTTCTCAGAGTTCAATCAAACGAATCAATTTGCTGTAGCAGTTTCTTCAATTCTTGACATTGTTGATGCGTACCTTGCCAACAAGATGCATGAAGCCGTCAAAACAGCTGTTCAGTTACAATCTGAAAGACTCAGAGATGAAGCCCAGGCTGAAAATGCAGAGATGATAACATTAAGAAAATAATCAAGGATCAAGTCAAGGAACAAGTTAAAGCATAAGTCTCTAAGATCTTACCGAAAATTTAGAAGACTGTAAATGAACAACTCGAAGCAGAGGTTCTGACTCGTTCATCCAATGAATCTAAGACATCTCATGCCGTAACTGCCAACCTATCCGAATTAGAACTGAAAAAGATTCTCATAGATAAGATGGAGAGCAATAAGTCAATCCACAGATCTGATGCACAAAAGAATCCTTACAAAGCATTGGTTGACGCTTACGAAAGTGACAAACTTATACTTGACACATATGGAGAAACTGTTTCATTTAAAAGACATCAAGATAAAGAGGATAAAGACGAAGAACCCTCTGCTGGATCAAACCAAGGGTCTAAGAGAAGAAGAGCAGGAAAAGAACCAGAGTCAACCAGTGCACCAAAGGAAAAGACATCCAAGACAACTGGAAAGTCAACTGAAGGGTCTAAATCTCATCACAAGTCTACTGAAGAGTCTGCTTAAGCAGAGGAGCCAATGCAAACTGCCAAAGATTTGGAAGAATGCGCACATCAGGAGTTCAAAACATGAGTTACTGAAGATCAACCTGATGAAGAGACCTCTCAGCTTCCTGATTGGTTTTAGAAACCAGCAAAACCTCCTACTCCTTATCGTGACTGGAACAAGACTTTCCCTGATGCTAATGGACTTATTTAACCTTGGCTAAGCTCTTTGGCCCAGATGTAAGATCCATGTGAGTCTTTTATTGAGCTAATGGACACTCCTCTTAACTTCTTAGCATTCGTGATGAACTGTCTTAAAGTTGACACTCTAACTCCTGAATTATTAGTCGGTCCAACATTTGAGCTAATGAAAGGATCATGCAAGAGTCTGGTAGAACTTGAGTATTTCTTTGATGAAGTCTACAAGGCAACCACTGATCATTTAGACTGGAACAACCCTGAAGGTCAGCAATATCCTCATGATCTGCGAAAACCACTACCATTGATATCTAATTCTCTAGGTTGTCGTGTCATACCTTTTGATTACTTCATCAATAACGACCTAGTATATCTAAGTAGTGGTGTCTCAAGCCGTACATATACAACTTTAGTGACGAAGACAAAGGCTGAAGATTACGGGAATATCAAATCGATTGAAGATCTGGTCCCGAACACAATGTAGAGTCAAGTGCCAGTTAGCTACGATAAACATGCACTTTGGGGAATATCACATTGGGGATGAAAACGACAACAATTCTATGGATTTGCTGCTAACAGGGAATCTCCTCAAGATGTATACTTCAAATGCAGAATCGTTGCTATCATAAAGCTTCAAATAGTCGAATGGCATAATTACAAGCATATGGATTGCATCACTATTCGTAGAGATGATGACAAGCTGTATACATTCAAAGAGGGCGATTTCAACAAGCTTCGCATCCAAGACATTGAAGTCATGCTGCTTCTTCATATTCAAGGCAAGTTAACAAATCTCACTGTTGAAGAACACCTAGCTTTTAATGTCTCATTGTGAATGTTTACAAGAAGCGTTGTCATCCAAAGGCGTGTGGAAGATCTTCAATTAGGTGTCAAGAGTTATCAAAAGAAGCTCAACCTCATAAAGTCGGATACATACAGATCAGATCTTAAACGAAAGGAAGCTTATTTAGCATACTCCAATCCTAGAGGTTTCATTTACCAGAACAAAGACAAGAAGAACAGATTGATGCGTATTGATAAACTACAAAAGTTCAGTGACGGTACACTCAATGATGTTCGGACTGCTCTTGATGATTATCTAAAGGGAATTCGTATGAAGTATCTGCCTCAGACTATCTGGAGACAAAGTGATAGAGATAAAGAAGGAGCTATGATCCAAGCAATTGATAAACAACTAAAGACCAAGAGGATTATGCGGAGTTTGGAGAAATTTGTTGGTGGGAGACCGTACGAGGGAGACTTTTGACTGCTGCGAAGGACCATATGATTTATCATATGATGTCCTCCTCATAACAGGTAAAACCTTGTACGTAATAAATAACTTGTGAAGTTTGTATATATGTAGTGTAGACATTATGGTGATATTAAGAAGTGCTCGAGTACAAAATTTTCAAGAATTTCTAAGTAAATTCAAAAAATTTCAAATTATTATACCCAGCACTGTCTTATATACCCTCAAATATTAAGGGGGGCATTAAAATTGTTCCTGATAGATATTATGTAACATTTTGTCCCCGAACATTTAATCAATTGATATCCAAAATATCAAAGGATTAATATTTTGGATAAGGGGAGAAAATGTGATTAAACTGAATCTAATTTGTATTAAAATGTGATCAGATAAAATGGACTCAATGCACTCCACACTTAGCATGTACTACGATTACGATGCACATGTTAAGGGGGAGCTTTTAGTGATGATGAAAAACTCTTAAAGTGTAAATTTTTTTGATATTTATATCAAACACTTTGATTGAACTTTTCAATGATTTTGGCTTTGATTATGATGGAATACCCGAAAACCGACCATGTACTTAAATTTATGGAGTTATAAGGTGGTTAGGTATAGGTATTCAAATCCCATGATCCAGCCAAAACCGGAGGGATCTACCCAGGGATATCCACTAGATAGTGTAGAAGTCCTTAGGTATGATACAAAAGGAGAAAAAGTGAGAATCGGGAAAAGTGCCGACTAAGATGGAGCTAGTACCGGAACAAACCCAACAACGTACTAGTTATGAAGTCTCGGTAAGCACTAAAGGGGTTGAAGAATTAAAAAGAAAAGTTAAGATAAAGGTTGAAAAGAAAGAAGCCCTCCTTACACTTAGGCAGAAACCGGGTCAATATATCTGTTGTCAAGAATTACAAAGATGATTGCTGAAAATGAAAACTGACATCATGGACCCATTGATGCAATGCGCAACCCTCCCTAGCCACTTAAGGTCTCTCAAAAGACTCTTGTTTCATTTCTCACGTAGATTACACGCATTTCTATCGACTTTCTCACTCCGAGATAGTTGATATTGAAAAGGTGGTAGTCTGCTCTAGCCTCCGATCACTAAAACAAAAAGTGCACTATTGAGTCTAGAGCCAAAAAAGATCATCCATAAATCTCATTAGGACACTTGTAAAAATTATGCTTGCTATCTCACACAATGTGAATAACGAGAAATATAAAGAGTCCTACGCATTATCCTTGTGATTTTGCCAGAACATCCAAGTAATACTTAAGTATTCACAGTGAAGATGGAAATCCTGCTTGAGCCAACATCAAACAAGCTCATGGTAGGTGACTTGTGCGATTCTTATGAATCAAACTTGTGACAATTAGAAAGCAATAACGGTGCGATTATATATGAATCAAACTTTTTCCAGGTTATGGATCAACGATTGATGAATTTTTGAAATGATTAACACTCTTGATGTGTCACAAAACCACTTTAGCAAGTGACACGTCGATTGACTTTTCAAAACAATTTTTCTATTTAATTGGTGAGATAGTAATTCACTGGTTCACTCTTATCGTGCTATCTGCTTTGAGACATTCCGGTAATGAGAACATGCTGAGTTTGATGAATCTAATGCAAATGTGTTAGAAAGATTCTATACTTTAGCTAGAAATCATGTCAAGGAGATTCTTGTTAAATTGAATTTGCCTGATCACAGGTCGATCTTCACGGATTCAAAGGTTACTTCAACCAACCACGGGCGAATGACAAAGCCATATTCGTCCCCACGCTTTATTGCTAACTATTTTAATGCAGGATACTTAAAGATGGACATGGAGGTACCTGGTTCCAGCTGATTCACAGATTCATAGCCAGATGCTCATACCCGACCGACAAACATAAAGACATCATGAAAGCTCAAGTACATGTTTCAAGACTTTCATTTCTCTGATACCATACGTCTTTCTTGAAGTGACGAAGTATTAAAGTCAAAGAATTTCAAAGCAGTTTTCGTCACTCTAATACCGAACGTCTTTCTCGAAGTGACAAAGTGTTAAAGATAAAGAACCTCAAGAAATATGCATTATTAAAGGTTTTTAAGTTTACATATCAAGAAAGGTATGAGCATGTCGGTCCAGAAGTCTCAAATTCACAAGATGGCAAAGTTTACAAGATGGCAAAATGAGTTTATGCTTGGTTGATGATCTCAAGGTGCTCAACATCACAGTTTCATATTCAAGATAAAGGAACAAGCTCAAACATAAAGTCAATGATCACTACATCAAATCACAAGTTATTGATTAAAGTTAAACGAGCTCAAGACTAAAGATGAAGCATAGTATGCTAGATTTAAATTTTGTAAAATGGAGTAACCTCCTTTAGGGGGAGATTGTTAGGAACATGAAAGTGTCAGTCACTTCCATAGATAACAGTCATTAGCTCATTATGTAATTTTTGGAAACTTACATAGGTATTTAGACCAAGGCCCGTGGATAAGCCCATCAAGCCAAGGCCTATCTACCCCTTGTAAGTATATAAACACCTCTCCATGCCTTGGAGAGGTGGTTGGATGGTTGTATTTTTCACATAGTTAATGTATTTTTTCTCTTACTTTCTCTTACTAGAAATACTCCATTCCTTCCCACTTTCTCTCTCTAGTTCTTGTCGTTAAAGATTATTCAAATCCTTCACGTACCTTTTAGCAATTTAACAAACGCCGCCTTAAATTCACGGATAACCACCAAGGATTAAAAGTATAATCCCTCTAAGCATTCACACACAATACGTTCTTAGCAAACAACGTGTATGCTAGTACTAGTAGTGGTTAACCAAACGATCACCGAATCTTGACAATCAACTAAACGGAAAACCTCCTTTTTCTTATAATGGGTCGAACCAAAAAACAAACAAAAACCTTTGTGGTTTTGTGTTCGGTCGAGCAAAACACCAAAACACGAAACCCTTTATGGGTTTTCTCGATCGCACGAATAAGGAGAACAAAAACCGAAACCCTTTAATGGGTTTTGGATCCACTCGAACAAAGAGGAGAACAAAGGAGAGCTTTAGGGTTTTTAGGTTTCAAGTTTTGAGCACATAATGACCACCCTAAGACCTCCTTATATACTCCTCATAACTTGGTGAGCAAGCAAATTTTCCCACCTCCTCTTAGAGATGGTATTCAGCCGACAAAAGGAAAGATGGTCAAACCGAACCCTTCCTTTATTCGGTTTTTGCATATTAGTCCCTTAAACCTTTTAACGACTAATATTTATTTACATTAAACATTTTAATGATCGTTTGTTAAACACTAATTAATATATTACATTAATATATTAAATACGTTGTTCTACATATTAATGTGTGCGTCCCCTTTGGCTCGAATAATTCCCGAACATATATAATTTATATTTGTTCATATTCTAACAGCTCCTACTTGGACATGTATAAATTATATAATAACATTAGTAAGCGTCTAGCAACAAGCCAATGCTCCCAGAAATATCCGAGTGTGGTTTCATAAAGACACAGACAAATGATTTATGAATTTACAATCCCTTTGTTTCCAACACTGTGTTAAAAATGGATATGGATCAAGGTCATTCCATTATTTAACGATTTTGTTTCTCTTATATGTAACTAATCAAGATTACCAAAAGTTAATGAGACATATCTACATGAGTTTTCGGGTACGGCCATACACACATCTGATTAATTCTACGAGGGGCCCAATGGCATCATTCTTCAACTATTGAAAGAACAAATTCTGTATTAACTACAAGTGCCAAGTCATCATGTTTCAAAATCACTTCTGAAATAGCCCTTATTAGTTATCCATTTTTCAGGATAACTTAGACTAGATCATGAAAGATTATCCATATATGCAAGACCTACTTGTATCTCAAGTCTACGGATTTTGTAAATAAAATTACTTACAAGATTTACTTAATGACGACAATCCATAAAGTAATATTCTTGTTGTTGAGGAAATCCAATATTCATCTTATGAATATCATGTGAGTTTGGTGGACTCATCCTTAATATCTATAATATCACCAATCAATGAGAATTGTCTTAATTTAACAATATTCCCATATTGTTAATCGATAATGGATTAATTTAGAATAATAACTATTATTATTCATAGATTTAAACATGCAAATATATGACACAATTTAAGATAAAAATAACAAAATACCAAGTATCATTATCATAAAATAAATTGTTTAAACATCTCTTATCCAAATACTAAACACAGATCTACATGAAACTACTAGCTAAACGAAGTCCCATGCTCCTAGCATGTTGAGTAAAGCTTCCTTTTGGTAAACCTTTGTAAAAGTTTGCTAGATTGTCAATGTGTGAACTTAAGAAGGTACTTCTATGGAAGTGTCTGGTGCCCATCTAACTCTAGTTCGTTCTGCGCATAAGAAGTGTGGCTGAATTATCGCAACATCCTAAATAGGTTCGGTTTATGTTGGTACTATACCAAGCCTTGAAATAAACTTCCTAATCCAAACAGCTTCCATCTCTGCTTCTTAAGCAGCTATGTTATTCAGCTTATGTAGCAGGCATTTTAGTAGTACTTTACTTGGAGCTTTTCTAGTCTACTACGCTTCCGTTCAAAACGAAACGTATCCTGTCTGAGATTTCATATCATCTATATCGGTCTCAAATCCAGTATCGCAATAGCAATCAACTCGAAGTTCAGCTTCCGGATTTCCACCATAAACCAAGAACATATCTTTAGTATTTCTTAAATACTTAAGAATATTTTTCACAGCAGTCCAGTGAAGTTCACCAGGATTCTGTTGAAACCGGCTTGTTATATTTTGCGCGAACGCAACATCAGGTCTAGTGCATCTTACTGCATACATAATGGAACCCACAGCCGAAGCATAAGGTACATTTTGCATACGCTTCACCTCTTTAGGTGTTGAAGCACCTTGTGTTTTGTTCAAGTCAAGTCTTTCTTGCATGGGGATATGACCACGTTTGGAATTATCTATTTTATATCTCTTTAAGATCTTATCCATGTAAGCATTTTGACCAAGTCTAATCAATCGCTTTGACCTATCTCTGTAGATTTTGATTCCAAGAATAAATGCTGCTTCCCCTAAATCTTTCATAGCAAAACACTTTCCAAGATAATCCTTTACACTTTATAAACTTGGAGTGTGATTTCCCATGATAATTATGTCATCAACATATAAGATGAGGAATGTAACATTACTCCCACTAGATTTTTGATATACACATGGCTCATCAAGATTTTAAGCAAACCCAAAGTTTTTAATTTCCTCATCAAATCTTTTATTCCAGCTTCTTGATGCTTGCTTAAGACCATAAATGGATCTTTGAAGCTTGCATACTTTTCTGGGATGATTAGGATCAACAAAACCTTCAGGTTGTACCATATAAATGTCTTCATCAAGATAACCATTTAAGAAGGCAGTTTTGACATCCATTTGCCATATCTCATAATCATAGAACGCCGCTATAGATATGAGAATCCTAATAGCTTTAGTGTTAGCCACGGGTGAGAACGTTTCTTCATAATCAACCTTGTAGAGTTGAGTATAACCCTTTATTATAAGACGAACTTTATAGGTGTGTACAATACCATCCATGTCAGTCTTTTTCTTAAAAATCCACTTACTCCCAACAGTCTTACAATTAGGAGGAAGATCGACCAAGACCCATACCATATTGTCTATCATGGATTGTATTTCCGCATTCATAGCATCGATCCACTTATTAGATTCTGAATCTAACATTGCAGCTTTATAGCTAGTGGGTTCATTAAGATCCCCTAGACTATGCTCCTCCGCCTCTACATTTAGACATAAACGATTTGGAGCTCGATGTGTCCTTTCGGACCTACGAATCGGAATCACTTCCTCTTGAGGTGGTTCAAAACCTTCAACCTCCATAGGAATTTTGCTAGTGATTTCAGAAGGTGATGTATCTTCATCTTGAATTTCTTCAAGATCTATGGCCCTCCCACTGACTTCTTGAGTTATGAGATTTTTCTCAAAGAACTCAGCATACCTTGCAACAACAATTTTGTTTTCAGGTGGGAAGTAAAAATAGTAACCCATTGTTTCCTTTGGGTATCCTATAAAGATACACTTAACAGATCTTTGTTGAAGTTTGTCAGGCGTATCCCGCTTTATAAGCGCCTCACAACCCCAGACCTTTAAGTAAGACAAGTTTGGAACTTTTCCATACCATAATTCATATGGAGTCTTATCAACCTTCTTGGTTGGAACCATATTGAGAATGCGTGTTGCAGACTCTAGAGCATAATCCCAAAAGGATAACGGCAGAGTTGTAAGATTCATTATAGATCGAACCATGTCTAACAAAGTACGATTTCTCCTTTTAGACACGCCATTATGTTGTGATGTGTATGGAGGAGTAAGCTCCTGGATAATTCCACAAGCTTTAAGATAATATTTAAACTCTTGGCTTATGTATTTGCCACCTTGATCTGATCGAAGAGCCTTGATTGTCTTCCCGAGTTGATTTTTCACTTCATTCTTAAACACCTTGAATGTTTCAAAGACCTCATGTATATGTTTAAGAAGATAAACATAACCATAATGACTATAATCATCCGTGAATGTGATGAAGTAGCTAGCACCTTGTCTTTGCACATGTCTAAGTGGAACACACACATCAGTATGTATTATTCCAAGAAGACCAGTCGCCCTTTTGGGACGATATGGAAACGATTTCCTTGTCATCTTGTCTGATAAACAAGATACACATTGATCAAATGACTCATCATCTGTTGATTTTAAAATGTAACACCCCTATATTTGACATATAGCAGCGGAAGCTAATCTGGGGTATTACTTCATAAATCATAGTCACATTAATAGAAAATGACTCGAAAGAGACGTTTTTGAAAGATAAGTTATCGTTCATTATTCATCAGAGTTTTTACAAAAGAGGTCCCAAAATACATCTCAAAACATAAAGTTAAATGATAACAAGTTTGGACGTCCTCAAGTCTAATGCCACTCCATGCCATAGTTGCTCAATTACCTGAGATAAACATGCTAAAAGGATCAACACAAAGGTTGAGTGATATTCACAGTGTTTAAAATGTAATAGTTGAATACAAGTCATAACAAGTGGTAATAATTGCAACGAATACAATTATCATGGAAAACAGTATTATTGCCCTAAGCTCATGCAACCAAACATTAACATCCGAAGTCAATTTAACGACTTGAAGGAACAACTATCCTTAAGGAAAGGTAACTTGCCAAAGTTATCCTTTGTTCTCAAATATAGTGCGTTTGGTTAACCCATGTACAGGTACACCAACAGGAGTTGTCACCCCTAATAGATCTATTCACAATATACGCGTTCACTTGTAAGTGACTAATGGTTCATGATTAAGAAATATTGGCAGTGAAGGCAAACTTAGGCAATAACATATCAGGATAGCATACAGTTGGAAAACACTTGTATTTATGATTTATAGCATGTATCTCCCCATAGGATTTAGAAAACATGTAAAGGTGGGACTATGAACTCACCTTATCAAGGTAGTTGATTGATTTGAAATTTAATTCAAATACCACCTTTAATCATCATTACTTGTGGTGTTTCAACCTTTTTAGGTAAACCTTTCATCCTCAATAGCCTGCATGTAGTTCACCAATTGTCTTCCCATGTTATGCATATTGTAATTTCTTACAAATCCAGTAAAATCACTAGTGAGGCCATTCAAGATTAAACCAACACTAAGATCCTGTGGGAGCACATAACCAAGACGTTCCAGTTGCTCCACATAGTCTTTCATCTTAAGGACATATGCACCAACTGGTTTCCTCCTCAATTTGCAAGCATGGAAAGTTTGAATTAGGTCAAACCTCTCAACTCCAGCTTGTTTCTCAAACATAGATTTAAGCTCCTGAAGCATATCATAAGGTGAATAATTTTCAAATTTGTCATGAAGATATCAAGGGTCAACTCCAAGCATAAGACAAGCCACCTCATTATAACATGCAAAAAACATTCACTCTGCAAGCACATTGCTTCAGAATTAGCTGCAGGAGCAGGGGGTAAAGGCTGTTCAATGACAAACATTTTCTTTTCGACTCTTAGAGACAACGTAAGTCGACGAAGCCAGTCAATTGAAATTAGTTCCAAAAAGTTTTTCGATTCTTTCAAACATCGACCTGAAAGCCGAATGGTTTATGTTTTGAACAGGTAATGCCATCTACAAAACATAGTTAAAGTTCAAGAATTAGTATTTTCGATAATACTCCTTGAAGAAAATTAACTACCCATGTTTAATCAAATAAATAATACACACACACACACACACAGCTAGGACCCACTTGCCGATAACCACCACCACATCAGTTGATCTGCTAGTGATGGTGTATTCAAAAGGTAATTGACGATCAATAATTGCCGCCGGTGCAATTCCTAGAACCATATGGGACTTACTTTATTACAATAATATACTAGTAAGCATGTTTCATCCCCATCTTTACCGGAAGTTAGGGTCTTACAATCTAAACTGATTAAGTCTTCCATTATAGAACGGTGGGATTATGGAAAAAATAAACAGTCTCACGAAATAAGGGTATAAATCTCCTGGGATTACGATCTACACACGTCTCACGCATAGTAAAAAGCTTGCCGCACGCAGTGTATCTTCAAATTGAATGTTAATAACTTTATTAAAAAGTGTATTTTAATGTCGTGACAAAATGTACGAAGAAGCATGCTTACATCTTCGTATCATAATTAATAAATACATTACTCAATTAAGTAACTTAATAATGTATCACTTATTTTCTAAACAACTTGTTAAAATAAGAAATCACTAGCTACACAAGAAAGATCCGGAGGTCGGGGAGGATTGAACAAATGTTTAGCCATATTATTAGAGAGAAAGGAAAAAGATGGGAAGAGGTGTGTGTCTAGAGAGAGAAACAAGAACACACACTCTTTTTACAAAATGAATCCTCACCCCCATGGAAGTTGGAGGGGGTATAAATATAGGTCAAGACAAAGGAACTATACTACTTAACAGTTCTAGTCCTGTAGTTTCTTGCCTAATGAAAACTAATGTAGATTCCGATATCTCACCATATTTTAAGCTAACAATCTCCCCAATATGTGGACATATGGAATTACTTACAATGTTCCTATCTTGTACAAATACAACTTAAATAATGTCTTCCAAGGCGCTTCCAAAGCTGAAGATGTCTTCGAAGTTCTCCTGGTCTTGAAACTTGTACTCCAGCTTGGATCTTCATTGTCTTTACTTGTACAGGAACCATTGTAGTATGCATGAACTGGATTAACTTCCCCCCAATTCATGCAGCATGTCTTGAAAAACTTTCTTCATAGACTCCTTTTTGGAGAAGTTTCTGAATCAGCTTCCCCCCAAACTAGCATCCCTATCTTAAACAGATTCTGAAACTTTGTTGTAGCTTGAACAATCTTCTACTTGTCATTGACGTCACGAACGAATTTATAGAAGTCAAACCACACTCAACGACAACTGCTTCTTGTCAAAGGGCTTGTGAATATACGTTCATGGGGAGGGGTGCATGCGTGAAATCGTAATTCTAATTCTTCTACCCTATCAAGTATACTTCATAAACCATGCTAAGTAAAGTAGTATACACTACTTCCCCGGAAGTTGACATGGTAACATCAAAGTACACATTTTCCCCATGATGGTTTCGAGCTCTCGGAAGCATCATTGGCGTGTACGTCCATATACTCTGAAAGTCTTGTTTTAAAACACAAATCTATGAATCCCCAAACTAAGCATATACCCTCTTGTCTTTCAGAAAACCGTAGAGGAGATGAAGCAAGAATCAAGAAAACTTGGTATAATCAAGGTCTTGTATATGAATGTCGTTGAAGAACTTTGAGAATTTTGCTTAGACTGTGAAGTACCATTGTCTTGGAATCCCGTGAGAATTACTGATTACATCTCAACCTTGAAACTCTCTGGCTAACTTACCAACCTCGTATTCTGTCGGCTATTGTTGTGATCACTTGGTGAAGTAAACCCGATATACCAAACTTGAAAATGAAGTAAAATCCCCCAAATTTGTTACTTAAGCTTGCACTGTTGTTGATTGAAGAACGGTGCAAGATTAAATCTATAAGTACTCTATACCCAACCAGAAAAGTATAAGAAGTACAACACCGTCTAGAATATTACCACATCGTCTTCTGCGTGTGACACTGAGTACTACAATGTAACTCCTTTAAGTGATAGTTAACCAGGTCTGCAACCAACCACCCCTGACTGCTGGTAACTAGATAATGCAAGTCTCAATCATAACCGTTGTACGTTCAAGCAAGTCATCAATCGATAGATTGGGTTTGAAGAAAAGGGGTAGAAAATAGAAGGAAGTCTCGATGATGAAATAAGTAGACGCCTTCATAAAATTAAAACTTCAATCTCAAATAAGGGATACCAAATTGACTTCGTGATCACTTGTCATCGTAATCCGAATCTTTAGCCATTTGATGTTGTAGTGAATCTTATTCGGATCGTTGTATGTTATTATCCAATGTTTGTTTGTTTTGAAATCAAATTAACGATCACGGAGTTTTACAAAATCTATGACTTAAACCGTAAAAAGAATCGACTTTTACAGGATTTTACTAAATCAAGAAAAAACCGTGAATAAAAGATTGTTGTTGGTGAAATCGTTGTTGTTGTCGAAGAACTTGAACTTTCAAGAACGATTGTTGAGCAATAAATAGGCGAAAAAAGAATTAACAGCTGATTATAACTTGTGAGGACTAACGGTTAAAAGAAGTTTCAACAATGAGGGTTATAAAACAACAAAGGATGAGTGGTGAATCTACCTTAAAGTCCAGGGACTGAAATTGCAAAATTCCACTTTTGATTAATAATAGAAACGTTTCCCTCCATAACACGTTTTCTTCTTTGTTTTCAAAGTAGAAAAATTTTTCACGATTATGGATTTGATCTTTTGAAATAGGGATATAAACTTGTTTATCATTTTCCTTGCCATTAGCTTTTCGCTTACCTTTAGCTTTAAGCGATTTCTTATTGGATTTTTGGATTTTACCACCTTTAATCATCATTACTTGTGGTGTTTCAGCCTTTTTAGGTAAACCCTTTTCATACTCAATGAGCATAGCATGTAGTTCACCAACTGTCTTCCCCATGTTATGCTTATTGTAGTGAGGTCATTCAAGATTAAACCAACACTAAGCTCTTGTGGGAGCACATAAATAAGACATTCCAGTTCCACATAATTCTTCATCTAATGACATATGGGCCAACTGGTTTTCCTTCATCCTGTTGGCAAGCATTGTTTGCAAGCATGGAAAGTTTGGATCAGGTCAAACCACTCCACTCCAACTTGTTTCTCAAACATGGATTTAAGCTCCTGAAGCATTTCATAACGTGAGGAATTTTCAAATTGTCTTTAAAGTTTAGGAGTCATACTTCCGAACATAAAACAAGCCACCTCATTATGAATCAAATACCGCATTCCACTGCACAAGTACTCATAATCGGTAGGTGAAGCAAGAGAAATAGGCTGTTCAATGAAAAATAATTTCCTTTCAACTCTCAAGACTAACTTAAGTTGACGAAACCAATCACTGAAATTATTTCTAGAAATTTCAAACATCGACCTGAAAGCCGAATGGTTTATGTTTTAGACAGGTAATGCCATCTACAAAACATAGTTAAAGTTCAAGAATTAGTATTTTCGATAATACTCCTTGAAGAAAATTAACTACCCACATTAAAATCTATAAACAATTAATTTTCTAAGGCCAAGGACCCAACTTGACATACCACCATCACATCAGTTGATCTGCTAGCAATGGTGTATTCAAAAGGTAATTGACGATCAATAATTGCCACCGGTGCAATTCCTAGAACATTATGGGACTTACTTTATTACAATAATATACTAGTAAGCATGTTTCATCCCATCTTTTGCCTCGAGCATAAGGTCTCACCCGCTTACCTCGATTAAGTTGTCCAATCAAAAACTGTGATTATGTAACACTAACGTCTCACGAAAAAGTGTATAATCACCTTGGGATTGCAATCTACATACGTCTCACGCATAGTAAAAAGGCAACTGCAAGTGTTTTACAATTGGATGGCAACAACTTAAATTTAAAAAAAATGGTATTTTATTTGACATGTCAAATATGTATGAAGAAGCATGCATACATCTTCGTATCATAAATTTTAATAAAAACTTTACTCAATTAAGTTATTTATTATGGTATCATTTATTTTCTATACATCTATTGTATAAATAGTGTTACCATTTAAAATTGACGATTCAACGTGTTTTCAAACTTAAAGATTAAAGAATGGTCAAATAATGACACTGTAGTGACATACCATGGTTCACGGTAACTCCAATCGAACGCACAAAGAAGCGGAGAAACAGGTCAGCGCGAAGCTTATTAAAAACCTGAAATCTTTAGGAAAATTCTCCTTAAACTTCTCTTATAGTTTGTTCTAGTGGATGAGCCGTACTTCCCATGAGTCCATAGCGTCCAGTTTTAACCACTCATAATAAAACTTTAATTTTGAAAACACATTATGAACTATAAATAGTCCATAATAAATCCGATTTCATAATAATTAATCATGTTTATATTTATTTTTGAAAAACCCTCGTTGCAGAAGTAGAAGATTTATACTACCAAAGAAAGGTATTATTCATCCAAAGACTCATGATTGCGTATATATCAAAGCTAAACTCATAAATGCGTATATATCCTTCATAAACATCAAATTCACTATTATCAATCACAAAATACCTTACCGGACAAACCATTTTTTTATTAAAAATTAAAACTTTTTAAAAAAATTTAACGGTTACAGAGTTTAATAAAAATACCTCAACAGCTACAAAATCTAAAACCCTCACTTTCCACTTATAAATACCTAACTTTTACATACATTTTCACCCAACTTTTACATACATTTTCGAAACATGGCTTGTTCTCTTTCACATACCGTCGAAGAAAATCAAAGAGTATGTTCAGAAACAATGTGATATAGACGATGTCGCTCGTCAGCAAGCTACCATCGCCGTAACCAAGCTGTTTAATGAATGCAAAACAAGCTTTGAAGGAACAATATGCGGAATGTAAAGACATTCCGCAAGAAATACGTGATGTGATTGAAAAATTTTTGCACGACGAATCCATGAAATATCTCAAGGTTGAAGACAAGTTGTGAAAAAGTGTGCAAAAAATACAAAATAATATGAGTCACAAAATACGTTCGACGCACCAAGAAAACAAATAGAAGCGGTTTTCGTATCATAATTTGTATTTTTCTTTTAATGTCGTATTTCTTTGTTATGTACTATAATTTTATTTTTATTTGAATAAAATGTGTGTGTTTTAAATTAAACTAGCTAATAACCCGTGTTCAACATGGGCTTTGATAATAAAAAATTTAAAGTTAATTAAAATATCTCAATGTAATAGATGATGTTTAGATAATTTGTACAAACATAAGTTTTGAATACTGAAGCAAAAGATATCAAATTACGTATGGTTATGAAAAAATTATTTCTATCATCAACAAATGTCTACAATTACAAACACTACAAAGCTTGCATAGTTCGTTTAAGATAAGTATACAAACAAAACAATATGCAACATAATGTAATCATATTGACATCATATATTCATAAAATGTGTAGAATAAGCGATATGTAACACGAGTATACAAACAAAACTGCAAAGATGTATTGAAAAATGACATTTGTGATACATGAATAGCATAATTTTTTTGCCAAATAGAGTATGCATTTAAACAATAAGGTTCTTCACTCTTTCGATTCCTTGTTTGGCTAGTTGATAGCTTTGCTTGTTAGACCATGCGTGAAGGATGTTGAGAGCTCGACACATTTCAAAGTTATGCATTATCGACATTTTCACACATGGCCCATGCTCCAATGAATATTACTTCTCGCATTTCGTAAAATTGCCAATGAAACATTGTCATGTACATTCGTACTCATGTAGAAATTTACAGATGTAACACTTAATTAATAGTCTAATAGGTATACAAAAGAGTTAAGAATGAAAATTTTACCCCATGATTGTATAGGGTTACCGCTGCATTCTTTGTATATAGTCGTATTTGCTACATATATTTTTCACTATGCAGGATGAAAATCACCATAGTATCTGGTTAGGGTATATCCACTAAAACCATATAAAGAATACAACTTAACCAAAAATATACTTGCCATAAATCTATTATGAGTATTATATTATGTTTTACATGAAAATCTAGCAACTATATTAAAAAACTATGTCATGAGATGAAGTTATTACATTTAAAAGTTATCCAATATTCTCCTATATAACCAAAAGCCCAAATTTGTTTCTTATTTATGGATAAACAGGGCATTTCGTAAGACTATAATTTGGCCTAAAAGAGAAAGCCTTGATCTTGATATAACTGTTAAATGGAAATAAAAAGTATGTAGTGATTCAATTCTAATTCTAGGTTTTAGGGCCAAGATAACCAAAATCTTAGTTACTTGGTTCACAAAAGCCAAACAACATAACCATATCAGTTGGTTATGATGAAATTAACAACATTTACTCGCTTTTTTATTCACTATTCTTATCTCATTACTTAAAAAATGAATGGATATACTAGAAGTTACACAAAGACTTATAACTTTTAGGACTGAAAAGTCCAAAATAAGAAGATAAGAACATATAAACGCAGTGGTGGCTCAAGGGTAAAGCAAGTAAAGCTAAGGCTTTAGGCCTCCAATTTTTTAAGGCCCCGGATTTTCTACGACTTTGTAGATATATAAAGTTAGTCACATGTTTTTTTCCGTCATCTTTAGAAATCCGATTAATCAATGCCTC
>BQNB010126410.1:0-19606 GCA_026074375.1 Tanacetum coccineum
CCAAATCTCCTAAATATATGAGATATACACAAAATATATTCTAAATATAACAATAACGCGTCTTTGACTCTGAGAAGTTCTTATCTTTATGCAGCAGTGGAAAGTCTTCAGCAGTGGAAACACTAGCAGTGGAGCATTTGTATTAACAGTGGAAAGATACACTAGCAGTGGGAACCATCATAACTAACAGTGGGAATGCCTTAGTGCATTTTATTCCCAATAGAATTAGAAAGTACCTACGACACCATCCAAGATATGATTATTCTTAGGATTGGCAGGTTACCTACCTACGTTTCATCGCAAACTTTTCTAAGATTGTTAAACCCTTTACTTCCCTAACTTAGAGGAATCAGAAGTACGAGTAGGGCGCGGAACGAGAAGAGGCTTTCTAGACTTTGAAGAATTATTTGTGTGACGCTTCGATTAATCAAATGTAGTGGTTGATGCGTTGAGTAGAAAGGGAGAGTGAAACTAAGACGAGTAAGAGCAATGTCCATGACTATCCAGTCAAGTATTAAGCACAAGATATTGGCTACTCCAAGTGAGACGTCCAAGGTAGAGAACGCGCCAGCAGAAATGTTGCGTGACATGGACCAATAAATAGAAAAAGAGCAGATGATGGTTGTACTTTATGGATTAAATTGTATAGTAAGTATGAGTATGAAATTCGCTACCATCCAGGTAAGGCAAATGTGGTGATTGATGCGTTAAGAAGTAAGGAACGAGTGAAACTAGACGTGTTTCAGTGATGGCTATGACCATTCAGTATGGAGTAAGAGGAATGATATTGGCAGCCCAAAGTGAGGCGTTCAAGCAAGAAAACGTACTCGCAGAAAGGCTTCATGGGTTAGATTGACATATGGAAAAGAAGGAGGATGAGAGTTTGTACTTTATGGATCGTATATGAGTTTGATAAGTGTAGAATACACATATCCGTTAATACCTAAAATAACCCAATTAAACCCAAAACAGAGCAAAAATAGCAAAACGGGAGCAGATAAGACGTACTATAACCTTGGAGACATGTATTGGTAGCCACGTGTAGAAGAGGATATAGTTATCTATGTTAGCAATTGTTGGATTTGTTTAAGAGGTGAAAGTTGTGATGTCAAAGACGTTTGGCTTACTGCAACAGCCTGAGATACTTGAGTAAAAATGAGATAGAATCACCATGGATTTTATCACTAAATTTACAAGGTCAAAGCAGTGAGTACGATGTGATTTGGGTGATGGTCGATAGACTGACCAAGTTGGCTCATCTTCTAGCTATACAAGAAGATTTTAAGATGTGAAGTTGGCAAGGATTTATATTGATGAGACAATAGCAAGGAATGGAATTCTGGTTACAATTAACTCAGATTGAGATGGATGATTTACCTTGTGGTTTTGGCAGACGTTACAGAAAGTGTTTGAGACGCGGTTGGATTTGAGTACTGCTTAACATCCTCAAGCGGATGGATAAAGTGAACGTATGAGTCAGACTTTGGAAGATATAATGAGGGCATGTGTTATCGATTTGGTAGTAGTTATCATTTGAGCATTCGGTGTGCTCCGTTTGAAGTTTTGTATGGAAATCGCCTGTTCTATGGGTAGAGATTGGAGAGAGTAGTTTGACTGGACTTGAGTTAGTACAAGAAACGTCTGATAAGATAGTGTTGGTAAAGGAAAAGCCCTAAGCGGCGAGAGATCATCAAAAGAGCTATGCTGGTAATAGGCGTAAGCCATTAGAGTTCGAGGTGGGAGATCATGTGTTGTTAAGGGTGTCGCCATAGAAGGGCGTAATGCGTTTTGGAAAGAAGGGTAAGTAGCACCAAGATATGTAGGACCGTTTGAGATCTTAAAAGATTAGCCTTGTTTGCTGATAGGTTGAGGTTGCCTGAGGAGTTGAGTTGTGTACATGGACACTTTTTTTTTTTTTTTTTCCCAAAAGTTTTTTTTTTTTGTGTCGAATAAAAAAAACAATGTTTGACGGATGCTAGCCTGCAAGTTGCCATTGGATGAGATCAAGGAAGAAGTGTTTGGCGGATGCTAATTTGCATGTGCCGTTGAATGAACTCAAAATCGACAAGACTTTACGTTTTGTTGAGGAACCTGTAGAAATTATGGATCGTGAGGTTAAGAGTTTGAAACATAGTAGAATACCACTTGTGAAAGTTCGTTGGAATTCAAAGCGTTGCCCCGAGTTTACTTGGGAACGCGAAGACCATATGAAGTCTAAGTATCCTCAGTTATTTGTTGGTCGTGCTGTTGAATCGACTAGTTAATCTCGGGATGAGATTTCCTTAAGGAGGGGATAATGTGACAACCATGATTTGAGCAGGTTAGTTTATACCTTTAGAAATGGCTAATAGTTCATTTTATGTGTTCAAGTGTTGTGCTATGTGGTTTTATGTGTGCTAAGTGAGTTAATTATGCGCTTGATATCATTTTGAGGTGTGTGGGCATCTTAATTTGAGTATGTTTAGGTTGGATAATGAGTATTCCATTTGTTCACGTTTAGTGATAATGGAAGGGATTGGCGTATTGCATGTAATGCTACGTCAATAGTTGGATGATTAAGTGTTAAGCGTTTATGAGAAATTTGGCATTTTAGAAATGAAATAAGTGAGTAAAATATAGAAGTTTGTAGAAAACTTTCTAAAAATAGAAAGTGCTTTGGTGAAATGAAAGTTATATTTAGAAAGTCTAGTAAGTAACGTTTAAGCAAACTGGTTTACCAAATTAGCTTAAGTTTTTATAAAACTTAAGGTATTGAAGGTAATTAATTAACTAATAAAAGATAAAAAAATATTTTTTTTATACATTAATAGTAATTACGAATTTAAAAAAAAGGAAAAAAACTAATTTTAGTATAATTAGGATTCTAATTTGGTAATTATCTAGATCCTTTTCTCCACACTATAAATACAAAACCATAACCCCCATATTTTTTTACCGATCGAACTCAAGAGCAGGAGAAAAAAAAAGATTATTTTTATTCAAGTTCAAGTTGGTGGTTTAAGGTTCAAGAATCAAGGGTTTAAGGTACAAATCATCTTCTTTGTTTAGTTTTAATCATTAATTCATGTAACAATTATTAAGATGGATAATTAGGGTTTTATAAAATTTGTAAATTAATATAATTAAACTAGCTAATAATGATTAGGGATGAATTATAAGCATGATGGTGTGTTCGGTTAGGTTTAGAATGAGTTAGAACTTGATTTAGGTTTGGGCAGAATTTAGGGTTGTGTTGTTTCGTGAATATCTAGAGGTTAGGAGCATGAATTGATGTGATTCCGGTGCCTATGATGTAGCTCAGAGAGTCTAGTTTCCAGAACATCCGGCCTCAAAAGCTTTTAAGGTCAGGAAGTCATTCAAATATTGGTTACACCAAAAGTGGTCAAAACAGTAAATACGGGTCAGATTTAGGTCAGATTACGAGGGGTAAAATCCCCACTTAAAATTCGAATTAGGATTAGTAAACCTACATGCGTTTAGTTCTATGTGTCTATTAGAAATCCCCCAAATGAAAGCTTCTGATTTGGAGTCTAAGTATAGTTTTTAGGTCTAAACTTTTTAGTGTTCGTTCAGATCTTAAACTGAGTAGTTAAAAGTTTGATTTTATTTTGGGCACTTAAGAGGGGATATAAATTAGTGGAAAAATCGTGGAGATATTAAACTCATGATATTGAATGCATGATTTTTGATAAAATTTATAAAGGTCAGTATGGGTGGTTTAGAAAATGATAAAGTGACAGTAAAATTCTGTATTTTTGGGTAAATTGTTAAACACCAAAAAAGTGTGTAAACGAATTGGTAAATGTTAGGCATGGTGTCGGGGTGACCCATGAGGGTAAATAGACACCTTATACATCCATCATATGATTGTTACATGTGCTTAAGCTTTTGGCTTAGTAGCGTGTAACACGTGTTATTTTGTTGTTTAGCTTTGTGCGAGAATTTTAGGAATTGCTTTAGCATCAGGTGAGTTTCATAGCCCCTTTTTCTTAAGTTTTATTGGGGTGAAAATGATGCTAAGTGTTAAAATGTTTTAGTTGTTGTGATTATGTGTTATGTGGTTATTGATTGTGATGTGATACGCCCCATGGCTTTGTGATCAATTGGAGTTGTTTTGAGGTATGTGAGTTCGGTTGGAGAGTGGTGTTTACTACTCAATTAAATCAAACTGAAGGGTTGAAATAATACCTACTGACTTTGTGTTCCGATTGGAGGGTAGTAAGCTACCCATGACCCTATTGTGAGTGTGGAACGATAGACCCAGTAGACTGCGGGACACTGTGGTGGATTGGTTTGTACGTGGACTGCGAGACACGTGTGTTGTTATGGATTGATTTAGTAATCGCAGCAATTAGTTGAAAGATTTTGTTATGTGTCTTAAACCTATGACTCTCACCAACTATTGTGTTGACGTATTAAAGCATCATTTTCAGGTGAGCATCATGAGGATGTTAAGGCTAAAAGAAGTGGCTAGAAAGACCGTTAGTAATGCATTTGGAGTTCGCTCCTGAGTTTTGTTCATGTTTGTTGCATGGATTCTTTTGAATGCTATTTGAATTTATTAGTTTCGTAAGTCATTTATGTCTTTGTATTAATGAGACCCTTTGTCATTAATGCAAGACACCGTGCGGTTTTCTTTTGTTTTTTGGTATTGTCATGACACATTGTATCTTTTATATTTAGTTATGCATTTAGTGATTCTCTATTGTTGACACCATTGTGTTGTGATGATATCTATGATGTTACGCCTCGTGTTTCTGCCTTGGCGGGGTGTGACATTTACTAGGGGGGATCTCGCACTAAAGGTGAGTGCAAAGCAAGGGTGTGAGGGTAGTTACATAATCGAGGTGACCATCATAACCATATAAAATACATGTTTAAAACAAGGGTTAATCCTAGTACCTCTTATCATTTAGCAAATCCTAATAACGCGGTCTCAGGATGCATCACTAAAGCAAGTTTTAGAATTTAATATACTACCGGTACACTCTCATATAATTCTAACTGATACCAATGTTCCAGAAAAGGTGACAAAACCACATATGCACGCCCAAATCCGTGAACGCGACACACATGATTGCTCAAATCCTTAACTCGAACAAGCTAAAGGTTAAAATTCATTCCTAAATATCTAAAGGCGAACCTCACATTTTTGGGGTGGAATTTTTTTTAATGGTAGGGTTTTTGTGCTAGTCTTATAATTCCCTATCCATGAGACGCTAATAATACTAAGTTTCATTAGTATGTGCCATAAAAAGTTTTAAATTTAGGTCAAAATTACCGTCTACGCTACGTTTCAGTATATTACTCGTCTTTTCAAGGACAAAGCAAATAGAAATGAAGGAATAGTTTCTAAGGCTCTATTTTTCCCCCTTACACTTATTTTGTACATTGTCCCCAATGTTCTCTATAGAGTACCTTGCAAAATAGAAGGAAAAGAAATTAAAAAGAGATCAAAAGTAAACTATTAGCCCCCTAGTATTTTGCTCAACATTAGAGAAAGACAAACAAGATAAATTAGAGGCTAAAAATCGTCCCTAAATCGTCATCTAAAAATCGTCCACTAGAAAATCCTAAGAGCTTTCGGGCTTCTCCTCATCAAATATAACCTGTAAATCAAAGACAAGAAATAACTACACCACGTGTAAAATTCAGCGGGATAATGATATGTAATCTACAATTTTAGGGTTTAGACTCTACGAAAGCAATAAAGATAGGATGAATGTACTAATGTTATTGTGGTTTTCAGCAAATTTTAGAAAAATTACAAATTATGGAAATTATACAAAAGTTATTTTTCAAAAATTCAAGAAAATACGAAATTTACTATGACTGGGCTGGTGACGTCGTCAAGAAAAATCCTGACGCCGTCTCCAGGCACTGTAAAGAAAATCTTCTTCGTTTTTTGAAAACAATTATGCACAAGTATCCTATTAGTTATTTCCTATAAATTTTACTGCATAAACCACAAAATTGATTAGTACACGCATATGACACACATGACACACAAAACGCGAATTACTCTAAATTATTTATTTAACATGTTTGAATGGTTTTTTGAAAACCGAATACTTCCCCTACACTTATTTGATGCAAAATACCTTTAATTTCAATTAAGACGGGGTTAAAGACAAAACAAAGCATGATTACACAAGATTCAAACATAATAACAAACAATAGAGAATTAAACAACAACATGCCTAATTTGCATGAATTAAAAAGATTGGTGATGATGTGTCATTTTATACGCTTTTTAAGAGTCATTTAACCCCCTAAATCATGCTATTATGCCCAATTTATGTACTTAAATGTTTGTTTTTGCGTTTTTAGCATTTGGATGGCTTTTGGAGTAAATACATGTGACTTGGGCTCAATTGGAGAAAAACTAGACAAGACTACGACTATACACTAACTCTTTTGAAGAAATTTCGTACAGTGTGTTAGGATCATAAAAGTGTCGATTATGATACTTTATGTGGTTTTAATTATTATTAATGTTTAGACTTTATTTTATAAATAGAAAGTAGTTTGTAATAAGGAGAAATATGCTTAAAGTGAAAAATAGCATATTATCCAAAGAATAGGGACTAGATTGCAAATTAGGAAAAATAAAGGAAGGAAAGCTAATCCTTCCCACTCCTATAATTACCCCCTACTCAACATTAGAGGGTTAAGGCTTGTAACTCTCACTTTCCCTCCCATTTCTCTTTTCTTTATAAAATTTGAAACTTTTGTAAAAGTCTTGCCTTCCTCTCTTAATTCTCTCTATACGAAACCTTTCTATATCGTGTGATTCAAGATAAAATATGACCTAACAAGTGGTATCAGACGCCATTAGAGATTGAGAGTGATCTATTGCATGATTGATTGCATTATTGAGTTTGACATGGTGAAATTCGGTACTTTCGAGTGGTTATTTGAGCTTATTAGGCATTTTCGACATCCTATATCACGATTACACTCGTTTTCGACAACAATTATGGATAATACGTGATCATTTTGGTTAGTTTGAGCAATTTTGGTATCCTTTCGTGTGTTCTACATAAATTTGATAAGGTATTTGATCGATACAAAGAGGTTTATCAAAGCTTAATCATTCTCGGAAGTCATATTGTTGTTAGATCAAGTTGTAATAGTTATACGAGTTTTCAGTTTTATCGAAACTTGTATATTAGGTGTTATTCTTAATTTCTCACAATTTCGATTTTTTTCACCAAAAATCAACAGGGAAACAGGGAGGAAGGGGACAGGGGGACCAACAAAGGTAGAAAAAGAAAACGGGGGGGAACACAGGTAAAACAGTTTTAGAAATAGAAGTTACACAAATTTTCGTTTTTATCAAAAATTGTGTATTAGGAACCAGTCTCATTTACGGAATTAAGTCTAAAAGTTGTAATAGATACACAATTTCTCGGTTTTATCAAAAATTTTGTTAGGAAAACTAAATTTGATATCACAAAAACATACTTGACATAATTTTGGTTTTATCGAAATTGTGTTTAACAAGAAAACGGTTAAGTTTTGACACCAAAATACGGGTTTGTGAATCATAAAGCGCTCACTTATTTCGGTTTTATCAAAATTGTGATCATTTTTTCGAATTTTAAGTGCAAAAACCACATTTTCGGTTTTATTCGAATTTGTGATAGCCTTTTTCGGAAACACTTTAAACGGATCAAGTTTCATCAAATTTGACATCATTACGATTTTATCGTGATTGATATGTCGAATTTTGTTTGAAAAGATTTTCAAAAAGTATGATTATCAAAAATTAGTTAGTTATCAAAAATTGTTTCTCAGTTGTCCGAGTTTAGTTTTGTTCGAGAAAAGTTCTGAAATTCATTTGACCGAGAATATTGTTAACCGAGATTATAATTTTGGGCATTTTCGACAACAATGTTATCAAATTTTGGGTATTCTAGAACAAGTTGATCATTTCTGAAATTCGTCATCGAATTTGTGTCACGTGTTTATCGAATTTGTCAAATTCGACAAATTTTGCAGTTTCTTTGAGAAGTAAATTGTAAATCACGAATAGAACTCTTTTTCGTCTAGAAAGATCCAATCTTTGAGTCACAAGATATGTCGACTTCTACTACACATCAACAATCTCTTGTTGATGTCGGTTCTGAGACTAGACCTCCGATGCTTGAAAGAGACAGTTATATACCATGGACAAATCATTTCAGAAGGTACCTCAATCGAAAGAGAGAAAATAAAAAGTGGCTTAACAAGGCAATTGATGAAGGTCCATATGAGTTCAAAAACTAAACTCCTCCTGAGTCCCAAACATCAAGGATGCAAACCAAAGATGTTTTAACAGGAGATGATTTGAAACACTATGAAGCTGAGATTGAGGCGATGAATTTGATCTTAATCTCTATTCCAAATGAGATATATAATTCAGTGGATGCTTGTACAACTGTAAAAGCTATGTGGGAAAGAGTTGAATGATTAATGCCAGGAACTGTGCAAAACAAAGTTGACAGGGAAACACGATTCAATAATGAGTTTGATCAATTCGTTGCTAAACCAGGAGAAGCACTTGTGTCCATCTACAATCGCTTTGCTTAGCTAATGAATGATCTGGAATGAAATGGCATCACATTTCCCTTAGTCACTGTCAACACAAAGTTCCTAAACTGTTTACAACATGAATGGTTGAAGTAGGTCACTCAAGTTCGTCTTGCAAAAAGATTAATAGAAGATCTTATGATGATTTGTTTAATTATATCCAACAATTTGAGAAATTGGTAAACGCATCTAGAGCAAAGAAGTTGGACAAATCACATGATCCTCTTGTGTTGGTGGCACATACGGGTTCCTCTTCCAGAACTACATCACCTTACTATGTCACACATCCTTTTTCAATAGTTGATTATGATGATGATTATCAAGGGGATGCATTACAAACCAATTCTGAAGATCCACTTACTTCTGCAATGATTTTACTTGCTCGCGCAATCACTCAACGTTTCTCTAATCCAACAAATAATCGTCTTTGTACTTCTTCTAACACCAGAAATCAAGCAATTGTTCAAGCTGACAAAGTAAATATTCAAAGCAAAAATTCTGGTAATGATGGTAGAAATACAAGACGTTTATATGTTCAAGAGGAAATCATTGAGGGTAACAATGTTCATAATGATGCTGGGAACATACAGAGAACTCTTCAAACTACGTCTTCAGGAACTGCTGCAAATGTTCAATGCTACAATTCTAGTGAAAAAGGTCATTATGCTCGTAATTATCCAAAGCCAAGAGTTTGAGATTCAAAGTACTTCATGGAACAGATGTTGCTAGCAAAACAAGATAAAGCAGGAGTAACTCTTACCAATGAACAAAATGACTTTCTTGTTGCTGATGCTACTCGGATGGAAGAAATTGAGGAATTAAGTGCGAATATATGCTTGATGGCCAGAATTCAACCAGCAAACATTGATTCTGATGCAGGGCCAAGCTATGATTATGCATTTCTTAGTGAGGTACAAACACCATCCACCAGTTATGTGAACCTATTATTTGCTAAAGATAATAAAGAGCAAAAGTATCTGAAGCAACCTAAAATTATTAACAATACAAATGGTGATGATCAAATTGATAGCAATATTATATTTGATGAATCAAATGTAGATGTTAATAGTAGAAGTGTTAAACACGATAACAATGTTCAAGCATCATATGCATTAGAACAATTAGCTCTATATGCTTATAAGGAAGTTGAGAAACAACAAATAAATGCTAACAAAGTAAAACAACAAAATAAAGTTTTAACTTAACAGCTTGAGTTATATAAGGAAAATGTTTGGGTTTTTTAGATGACTAAAGGAAATAACACTACCTTTTTAACGAATTTATTGAGGCTGACAATAAAGCAAGGGGATTAGAAAATGATTTACAGACTTAATTTATTCGTGATCAAGACATTATTCGAGATCTAGAACAAAATCAGGACAATTTCCACTTGTCTGTTGTCGAATTAAAAAGTCAAATTGTGGAACTTCAAAAGACACAAACAATTTTGAAACGAAAGATGAGTGAAAATGAAGATATATATCATGACACAGTTCTAGATCTTGAAGCAAAATCTAAAGAAAATGAAAATGTGGTGTTAAAAATTGGTAGATCGTTACAAGGAATGTTCATGCTTGGACCGAAACCAATGTCATTCTATGATCCAATTATAAAACATAGTTTAGGGTATGAAAATCCTCATACACTCAAGAAGGTAATTTCTCATAATCCAAAACTATATGATGCTTTTTGCTTTGATGATACAAAAATTCATGTAAATGTTAATGACATAGAGGACATACTTGATGATGCAACCAAGAGTCAAATAAAAATGGAAAACAAATTAAAGGATCCAATTACTATTGAGAAAAGACAAAATAATTCGTACAATTGATTACAACAAATTAAATGCTCTTTACGAGGATTTTGTTCTACAAAAAGAATTATTTGCTGAATAAAGATATTTTTCATCTACTTTTATACCTTTTGAAAATAATTCAAATGCAAGCACATCGACTTCGCCTTATGAGACAAAACCTTATGTAGCTTCGATGCCTAGTCTAAACCCAATGAAACTGTATTTGGAGAAAATCGAAAATGAATTTACAACATTGTTTGCTTGGATACAAACCAATTCTAAACGTGAAAGTATTTTCTATACAACTCCAGAAGAAAAACGGTTAACTAAATTTTGTCAACAAGAGGTGAAACCAATTCTTCATGAATTGAATTTGAATTTTGAAATCTTTCAAAAATTATTTTCAGAAGACATAGAAGAAATGAAAGATGTTTTTTACTTAATAGAAAATGATCTTAGTGCAACATGGAAACAAAATGAGCTTTTGACATGTATAAACTCTTGGACAGGCCAACTCACGCAAGAAATCAATGTTTGTGTACATTGTTATCATGAAAGTAAAACAATATGTGCAAGATGAAATTGAGAAAATTCAGAGGGACTCCATTGAAATTCAAGAAGGAATGCAAAAACAAATAAACATTCTTGAAAACGATGTTCAAAGATGTCAAAAACAAAGTCTTGATTTCGAATTACAAATAAAACATGAAAAAGAAAGACGAAAATGTGAATCTTCTTTGAAAACCGTTTGTGAAACTTCTTAGATGTCAAAAATGGAAAAGCTTGAGAATGAGAATGTGTCTTTAGAATTTAAAGTACAATCTTTAATAAAGGAACGAGAAAATGTCAAATTAGAGTATCAAAAACTTTTTGATTCAATCAAAAAGACACGAACTCAAACTCAAAGGGAAATCAATGAGTTAATTGAGCATGTTAATCAAAAGACCTATGCAAATGCAGAAGTACGTACACAAAATCAAGATCTTTTGATAACAATATCTGAGTTACAAGCTAAACTGAAAAATGTTGTAAAAGGTAAGTCTGTGAATACTAAGTTTGACAAAACCAATGTTTCTAATAAACTTCTTTGTATCCCACCGCTAAATAAACAAGATTTTTAAAAGAATACTGTTGCTCCTAAAATAGAAGAGAAACATGTTTTGTCAAAAACATTCACTTTACAGACTTCACCTAACAAACAAAAAGCTGTTGAAACAAACAATAATGTCATAGCACCGAGAATGTACAAAGTCAATAATACAAAGAAACATAAAACAAATACAAACAAAGCTAAGAGTGTTGTATCTTCTACAGGACTGAAAGCTGCTTCTAGTGTTAGAGGACCATCGAATAGAGACTCATCATTCAAGAATAGTGTCTTAGCTAACACTAAGAAATCATCAGAGAAAGTAGAAGTTTCTGATATGACAAATCAAAAACCAGATGTTGTATCTAAAAATGTTGTTTTAAATGAAAAGATTGTAACTAATTTTGATGTTAAAAATGCTCTTAAAGCGAAGGATTTACTATGTGTTTCATGTGCAAAAAATGTGCTTATTCCGTGTCATGATAAATGTCTTGCGAATTATAAATTGAATGTGCATTCGAAAGTTAGAAGATCCGTATTCACTACTCCTAGAACAGTAAAATCTAAGTTTGAAGATACTACTCCCGTAGTTTCAAATACTAGGTTTTCTGTTAAGACTACATAATCTAAGTCTTTAGATACTACACCGTTAGTTTCAAACAGAGATTGCTGTAGTATACTCCCTTAAGTGCCAAGAATAAGGATTTCTATTGCTTATTAAGACAATTACAGTTATTTTTTGCAAGATAGGATCTAAATTACAAATACATGAAGAATAACATTCCGAAACTAGTCGAATATGGTAAAAGTGGTACGAATTCAACAAATGTTAGTTGGTCCCCTATTCCACAAACCCATCCAATTTTGTTAATAGTCACAACTACAATTAAAACATCGTTCACTTGTATAAAAATGGGTAGTCAAATACGTTCCACGTGTCCAGATAATGGAGTCTCTGTGATGGCAAGGTAGTTCAAATCGTTTTGTGGATTGTTGATAGTGGTTGTTCAAGCATATGACAGGTGATCGTACACTGTTGAAAAATTTCGTTGAGAAATTCATGGGCACATTCTGCTTTGGGAACGATCATTTTGCAGCAATCACATGCTATGGCGATTATGTACAAGGCAACATTACTATTTGTCATGTATATTATGTTGAAGGCCTAGGACATAACCTCTATCATGTCAGGACAAATTCTGTGACGAGATCAAACGTTGCTTTTCGCTTAAAATACATGCTCATGTGCGAAATCTGAAACGAGATGATTTGCTACAGGAGCTTGTGAATCACAAGTTTGTACTACTCTCCATCAGATAATGGCTAGCTGCTTCACTTTGGTCACAATGTTCAAAGCCACTTACAAAGCGACATGTATGGCATCCACAGACTATCCTAACCTTAGGTACCAATAAACGATCACCAACATGATCTAGGTTCGTACACAGTCTATCAAAATTAAAATACGGTAAAGATCATCTATGTTCCTGGTCATGATAAGGACATGGAAAGTGTAAACGAAACTTCTCACACAATCTAAATTGGTTCCAAGTACTCATTAAATATTGAAATTGATACATATGGACTTATGCGGGCCAATAAGGGTAGCATCGATTGACGTAAAGAAGTATATTCTTGTGATCGTTGATGATTATTATTCACATGGGTATATTTTCTCCACACAAAAGATGAGACTCCAGAGATAATAAAGAAGTTTATTGCTCACGTTTAGTGGAATTTCATGGCTAAAATTCACAAGATTCGTACTGACAATGGCACTGAATTTAAAAATGCGAATCTTAAGGCTCATTATGAAAAGTTAGGCATTATGCAACAATTTTCAACTGCTCGTACGCCTCAACAAAATGGTGTAATTGAAAGACGCAATCGTACTCTTGACGAGGCTGCACGCACAATGCATATCTTTTCACGATTACCAAAATTTCTTTGGGCCAAGGCAATTTCCACCGCTTGCTTCACTCAAAATCAGTCAATAATTCATACAAGGTACAATAAGACTCCATATGAACTTCTTCATGGCAGAAAACCAACTGCGGAGTACTTTCATGTGTTTGGTTCATTGTGTTATCCAATAAATGATTGATATGACCTTGGAAAGATGAAACCTAAAGCAGACATTGGAATCTTTATTGGATATTGGGAAACATCCAGAGGATTTCGAATATATAATTGACAAACCAAAAAGATTATGGAAACCATCCATGTCAAGTTTGATGAGCTTACGACTAAGGCTTCTGAACATGACAGTTTAGAACCCGTTTCACAACGATTTATTAATGATGATTCATCAGTCGAATCCATGAATACTCCGTCTAAAGAAGATTTGGATAATTTGTTCGGGCCAATGTACGAAGAATATTTGAGAAGAGATCTTATGACGTGTCCATCAATTCCGCTGCACAACAAGTTCACAATCATGAAGACTCATCTTCGACATCTTCAATCATCATTGAAGAACATGAGGCTCCTCCCATTGTAACTACATCCGAAGGACAAACTTCTCCAATCTTAATGAATAAGGCTGATGAATTAAATCAAGAAGACTCTGCATAATTTGATGGTAATACGTTATTAACTCCATATGCTGCTCCAAACTTTAATGAAGCCGAATCATCAAACACAACTCTAGATCCATTAGATATGCATGAGTTCCACCAAGTACAACCCTCAACACATATTTGGACAAAAGCTTATTCTTTGGAACAAGTAATTGGTGACCCATCCAAACCTTTGATGACTCGAAAAAGACTTCAAACTGATTATGAGGTATGTATGTATGCATTAACTGCAGTACACCTTTGAGCAAGACACATCACAGAAAGCCATGCAATCATTAGCTAGATAGAATCTATGCAAATGAGCCATCAACTTCAAAACTAGACATATGAACTAGTTCCTAGACCAAGCTGCAAAGTATATCATTGGAGTGCTTAAATGGCTCTGGACGAACTAAACATGATGCAAACACACATTGTTATTCACGAAACAAATCTCGTCTTTGTTGCGAAGGGTTACAAGCAGGAGAAGAAAGATTTTAAGGAACCTTTGCTCCTTCATGCTCGTCGTGACAAGCCATCAAGATGTTCGTTCTGCTCTAGCGGCACACTACAAAAACATCACAACTTCAGATGGAATGATTCAAAGACTACATTTCTAAATGGTGCCATTGAAAGAGGAATTATTTATGAATTCAGCCAACCTGCGATTTGTCAATCTCGACTTTTCACATGTATACAAGTTGACACAAGACAAAAGCCTATATGAGTCAAATAAACCATGCCCCACGACGCCTGGTAGACCAACCATGTACTATCATTCCTGATTACACATCTTCTAACTAACGTGGGAGGTATTGTATGACCTGGACCTATTATCACAAGACGTCACAGGGGGAGACATATACATTGTTCTATTAATACAATCCGAAATTTTTCAAAAAAATTTTGATTTGCAAATCTTATGAAACATAACTTTGAGATGTCTATGATTGTTGAACTAAAGTTCTTTCTAGGACTTCAAGTTCATCAATCACCTCGTGAGCACTTCATTAGTTTAGTCTTCAATAAAATGGCATTTAAGCTTTAAAGAAACATGGTATGGAGAATGTGACTCCACGAAACAAACTATGGCCACTGAGAGACTGGATGCTGATTTACAGGGCACTCCTACTGATCAAATGACTTACCATTGAATGATTGGAGGGCTCATGTATCTAATAGCTAGTCGACTAGATATTGATTTTGCTACCTTTGTTTGTGCTTATTATCAAGCACGTCCTACGGCCAAACACCTCAAAGAGGTTAAGAGGATCTTTCAGTTTCTAAGACAGTCCTATAACATGGGTCTATGGTATCTGAAGGATTCCAGATTTGAACTAATTGCATATTCAGACGCAGACCATGCAGGATGTAAACAGACGATTCAAAAGCACTTCAGGAGGCTTAGTAACTTTTACAGATGAAAAGCTCGTAGACCGAGCGTTCTAAAAAGCAAGATATACCGTACCGTCAGAACAAACAAAAGCTCAAAGCTAAATAGTATCACTTGTCTGCGTGTGTATGCCACAATCGGATGAAACACGCAACTACTGGACTATGGATACAAGTGCAAAAAAATACCGATGTATTGCGATTCAAAGAGCGCTATCGCTATCTCATGCAATGTGGTTCAGCATTCGTATACAAAACACATAAACATCCGGTATCATTTTATTAAAGAACACGTTGAAAAGGGAATGGTGGAATTATACTTTGTCGTAACTGAATACCACTGCAAGATCTATTTTACCCAAAGCTCATTAGATTAGTTCAGTTCATGAGCCCTCGTCTATCAGTAGATTTAAACATAAATTCCCCTCAAGTCGTTTCTTCAAGCAGCGAATTCTTTTAGTTTGAGTCGGCAAATATTTCTTCACGATCAGCTCTTACAGTCCTTAAAAGATTGGGAAGTAAACTTCTTCACGTGTATGCCACGCAGTACATACCCTGCATAAGGAACTCATTGGAAAGACGCTTCAGTTCAACAGAATGTTCAACAACGAGTTGACACGTTGTCGATCTCCACGAGAAGTTCAAACGTGTTGTTTCACTCACTAGAAGGTTTCCCAAGCAGAAAAAGATTGCTTTACTCGTCATAAAGGAATAGAACAATTCATTGGGAGAACTGTTACCATTCTAAAGTTTGTATAGAAGTAACAACCAACTTTCACCAAAGGACTGTACCTAATACTAGAAATCAACTTCATTAAATGGACAGCCACCACTTATATTTAAAATTATATGACTATTTACTGCTTGTCACGTAGATACTAGGTTAAACTTGCGTAAACCTTCAATCTTTGCACTATAAAAGTACAGAGATTCCCACAGTCAAATGTTATCTTCTTCATAACTAATGTGATATACATTAAGAGTTTCATTTATCTCTCACACAAACTGAACGGCTACACACTGAAGCAAAGCTTTAGGATAGTCATAAGTATGTGTTTCTTACCCTTAACTTTGCGGTTCGAGTTTAAGTTCAAAGGAGAAAAAAACCCCCAATTGTCATTCAACCACCTTGCTATTTCGCAAGCAACGTGTGTCATAGATTCTTTATTTGATTCTAATAAGAACCTATACATTGAAAAGTACTTCTGTGTGTTTTAAACGTGTTCTTTATATTCTTTATATATCTCTGTTTAAAACTCACTTCGTTGCCATGGAATCTGATTAGTTTTACTTGATAAACCCTTACTATCAGATCTCAAGGGACCACAAGTGGTATCATATCCATTCAAGTTTATAAAATCATTTCAAAGGATATAGAAAGGATCAGAAATTTTTAAAGATCAAGATCCTCTTAAATGGAAGCAGTAGAAGTACACAAGACTATCTTAGAATACAAGGGTGCGCGTTAAATGTCGACTCATGTACTAGAGTGGAAAATTTACCACCACTGGAAAAAGAGGTCTCATGTGGCAATAGCATTTGGGTATTGACCTTCAATTTGAAAACCATCATTTACAACTGTCCTTAATATACCAATGGCGATGACACGAGAAGCCAGAGACACAATTGCGATACCTCAGGAAATATGAAACGCTGCTAACTTAGATCGCGCTCAAACAGGACTCAATGATTTTTAGCTTCTCCAGATTACGCCCCAAATGCAACTCTGTCATACAACTGCTTCAACTGGCACAAATCTACATCAGGATAGACCTGATACTAATATCTAGCAAGGAGCACCTCCAACGTGAAAGACAAATAGGGATCACGGAATGAAGTATAAGTGCTATACACACTTTAAATTCAAAGAAAGCTAGAATCTACCTCACATAAACTTACCCCAATATACAGCCATGGGACATGAAGTTGTGCTATAACACCTTTAAATTCAAAGAAAGTGAATCTCTAACACAAACTTTCACCAGATATAAAGCCTTGATGAATGAACTAGTAAATGATGGTATCAAACTTTTAAAGCTTGAGATAAATACTGGTTTTATAAATGGGTTACCAAAGAAGTGGCTAGCTTTCTGCCAAAGTCTCAGAAACACAAACCATGTGAAAGAATCTGAGCTTGCTTCTCTATTTGGTAAAGTCAAATATGAAGAAAACCTTATAAACAGTATTTATGATACTAACAAAAAGAAAACTCTTGTCCCTGCAACTCCACTATCAACTGCCTTATTCTCTACCTCTATTGTCCAGGACTCTCAAAATAGTCCTGATGATGAAGAAGATACAAGAAGCAGTCAAGAGTACATGAATGACCTTGAAGAAGAATACCAAGCAAGAGCTCTTTTAGCAAAATCTAAAAGGTTCTTCAAAAAAGGTACTCAAAGGTTTAGCAGTGCAAAAGTAACTGACCAAACTGAATGCCACAAATGTGGCAAGAAGGGTCATTTTGCAAGAGACTGCTGGTCAAAAACATCAGTTCCTTCATATAAGTTACCTTTTTAACCAAAACTTGTCCATTCATCTGAATACAAACCTGAACCGAGGCATACCAAAGACTTTGAAGCCAAGTACAACAAAGTCAAAGCTAAACTAGCCCTCCTCAGTTCCAGTACCTCAGCTCCCAGTTCATCCTCAGGCAAAAACAAAGGTTTAATTGCTGAATCATATGATTGGGATGATAAAGAAGTATCATCTGATGACAATGATGTAACTATAGTAAAAGCTCTTATGGCTCTTGCTGATGAAAAAGAGTTTCTGTTGGCAAAGAAAGTGTCAGAAATGGTGAATGGATTAAGATCTCTATGAAAAAGGTACACACTCTTCTTGAAATGGAAGATAATAATGATAGAAAATCCTTTCTAGATTATCCGTGTATTGATCTAAACTATGTTAAAGAACAAAGAAACAATCTCATGTCAAAACATAGAAATCTTGTTCAAGAACGAAATACATGCAAAGAATAGCTTTTGGTATTAAAGCACGCAAAGCTTAATCTTCTTACCATGCAGCATGTAAACACTGATATTCTCAAAGAGAATCAAAACTTAAGAAATGAACTGAAAGAGCTAACTTTACAGAAGCATGGCTAAATAGTTCTAATAAAGTTAATCAGTGTATCAGTGAACAAATTCCTACTCAAAAGAAGAAAATCTTAGGAATTGACCAACTCACTGAAGATACCTCCAGCTTTGGGCTAAAAGACCCAGTGTTTGTAAAATCTTCAGCAGATGATTCAGAGGTGTCTATTACGGGTAGTATTAAACCTAAGTTATCTGAAGCTGAAGATTCTACTATGTCAAAACATGATACTGGTAAGGTACCCTCAAACGGGTCATAAAGAAACATAATTGACCACTCAACTGTTGTCTCTGACTCTTCAGCAGTTGATTATGATTCAGTTGATGAATCTTCAGTCTGTAGCACCCCTCTTTCTCCACTGGAGAAGCTGACTGGTGCAAACAAAAAAAAAAAAAAGAAAAGAAAAAATAACACCAAAAATGGTGCTGAACCTATTTCTGGACCAAAGACTATCAAATCAATTTTGAAGTCAAAATCCACATTCAAAGCTGAAACTTTAAAAGGTATTATAATAAATGAACCTTCCTCAGCTCTTGCTAGAGGCAACAAAAGTTCTTCGGTTTTTAAAACTAACTCAGCTCCCACTGGTAAGTTAAAAGATGTGAAAATAGAAGATGATCCTCCCTTGGCTATTGTAATGAAAGAACTCAATGAACTAAAATTACACATTAGCAAGAATAAATCATCTTACTTCAGAAATAATAACTCTCAACAGGTTCCTTCCAATGCACATCAAAACAAATACAAAACTCAATTCAAAATGAATTATGAACTGTGTTGACAAAACAATCATCTCTCTAAGAACTGTTATGAAGTCTTGTTTTGCAAAAAGTGCAAAAGAACCAATCACAGAACATGTGACCATGATGATTTTATGTTTGCCATGGATATAAATCAGTATCATACTTGTCAAAGTGAATCTTCCTCAAGATCCAGACCTTTTAGGCCAACAATGCCTTTTCCCTCCTGCATACATTGTGGATATAATGATCATCAATATGATGATTATGTATACTATCTTATATGTGAAATATGTGGAAGCTATGATCATGATACTCATGGTCATCATAGGATTATTTCTCTCAAAAGAGGAATTAAACCTAT
>BQNB010126412.1:0-11795 GCA_026074375.1 Tanacetum coccineum
AAATAGCCAACTAAATAATTCATGAGATTTACTAATAAGATAAATTCATTCATAGATAGCAAATTCATACAATAACGCATAAATTTCTTATAACACTAGAAGTAACAAGACAAATTCATACTTAAGCGGTATGAATATTACAAGATAAATTAACTAAGCATGTTATAGAAAGATTTTTAAACCTAAAGCTAGACTAGCTGATTCTTGATGTCTAGAAGATACCATAACCAAAATAAGGATTTTCGTTTATTTAGATAAACTAAACATATGAAAATGTTTAATCATTATAGAGTGAGAAAAAGAAGGTTGGTGAGGCATGGTTTGGTGGTGTGTGAACTCGAGGAATGGGGCGAGTGAGAAGAAATTGAAAGAAGTTAAGCTCATTCCCTATTGATTGAAATTGATTTCGGGTGTATATGTAACAATGGAAAAACCCCGAATGAAAGTTTACTTGGCCAAGAGTAGCGGGATGGATTAAAGGTGGCGATGAAGAGCATAGAGAGGGTGGAACTTATGAGTAGGCATTAGTTGCATGATGGAGATTTGTTTCAAGGAGTTAAGAAATTTGGTGAAGTTCATTTACCATTTGTACCCTATTCGGATTGTTGGTAGGTGGTGAAAGTAAAGGTGGGGTATTATAAGATGGAGGAGGAGATTTTAGTGTTGGTGTAGTGCGCCTCCAAACTTGTCTTACTGGAATTCCAAGTTTCCTTGAGAAGTTTGGAGGAGGGTTTGAACAAGACATTGATGAATAAGATAGAGTGAAGAACAGAAGTGGAGAGGATGATGAAGAATCAAGGATACGTTATGGTTTAAATAATGGAAGAGATAAGGAAAGATGGAAAAGCATGGCATTAAGTGAAAAAAGGTGCAAGAAGTGGTTTGTCTAAACAGAGAAATGCCAGCTTGAAGCTATAGGTAGGAGGGTCAAAGTTGCTGAAAAAGAGATAAGACTGGAAATTTTGTTCCCTCCTGTTGGTGATCCCATAAATATTGGGCGGTCCCAAATATATCAGGGGGCCGCCACCTCTTTTTGGGGGCCATTTTCTGGGATTGACGAATTTTTCCTAGTTTTCCTAACTTTGTCTCTTAAGTGCAGAAAAGAATGGTTTGAGACAAAAAGATGCAGCAACTCCTAATGCTTAAGAATCAACAAGTTCTAACTTAACCAAGTAGATATAATATAACTAGTTTAAAGTCAAGGTGGAATTTATAAAGCAATTAGGTAGGCGTATAATATTTAAATATGCATGGCAATTTTATATAGTCTAATAATTCAAATATCATGCAAATATAGTGATGGATGATAAAATTAAAAGATCACCCATGGAAAATTGCATTGCCTACCTACGAGCATAAATCCTAGTAATGATAAATCCATGAAACCAAGTATCAAAGTATAGGGTACTTAGTGATATAAAAGAGAATAGTAATAGTAAGTAACTAATAATTCTTCAAGTTTCTTCACTTCTTTGTACCCTTCATTGCGTTCTTTAGAGCTCTTCCGATTGACCTCAACCATTTTTGATACTCATCTCGATGTTGACTTTGATGGTTTAAGACTTCAGTTTGGTAAGTGTGCATTGTTTGATTTTCATGAGGTGGGGTTTCAAAGACTCTAGGAACAACATTTAACAAAGAATTGATGAGTTGAGATGGTGAGGGAGTATTAGAATGAAAAGATTCTTCATCATTTCCATCATCATTTTCATCTACATAATGAGATGATGATGAATGATCAAGGACATTAGAAGATGAGTTAGGATTGGGACAACGACATCTTTTCGTGCATGATCTGATTGCGTTCTTTGCTCATAATGAGGAGCGAAAGGATACATGGCACGATCATACAAGATGTAGCGATCATTTGACAACTCGGGAAAATTAGACACGATATGAGTGAATAATCTAGTCAATAGCATTCCGTAAGGTAGATTTACCTTAGGTGAGTTTTGAATGCTTTCCATTCGTTTTAGAATGAAAAATGCTAGATTGTATTTTATGGAGGTTTCAATGCAATAAAGTGTATGACATAGACATGCCGGAACATGATCATGATGACCTCCTAGAAAGAATACATTTTCACAAATAATCTCGACCCAAGAACTCATATGATTTTGAATTTCATGATTTAGAATTTTGTTTTCATCAACATTTATTATTTTCTTGTTACGAACACGAGTTATTTGACCTTGACGAGGAGTTTGAATGAGGGTTTTAATGACACTTGGGGAAGGAGGAATGGTTTGATAATGACCTTTTGTGGGAGTGCGCTAATCTCCAAGTAGTCAAGTGACCACTTGTTAGAGTACGAGCAGTGACCCTTAAAAGGAATCCCCAAAATATGACCGAACTCTTTGAGAGTGAAGGAAAACGATTTATTTTGAATGATGAAATGAACAATGAAGTGACCTTCAAAATTATAGTTAAATTCAAGTTGACTATAAAACTCAAGAACAAACCGAGGAACAATTTGTTCTTTTATTTTTATGAGACACTAAAACCCAATAGACTCAAACTTGGCATTGATGTAGTTTATATTTTCAAAGTTTTGACTTACAACCCGACCCTCATGAAAGTATCATTTTTTAAGGAGTTTAAGTGTGTTTTGAAGTGGTTGATCAAATTTATCAGATATGATTAGAATGTAGTTACGAGTGTTTTGGTGATCTAATCTGTTGATGCGAGGCATTGTCACCTAAAATAAACGAATAATATCATATTTTATTAGTATGTGCTTGTAATTTTAGCAAGAATTTACACCTAGTGTGTGCCTATATGAAACAAATTGTAGAGTAACGATTAACTCGACTCTAAAAACAAAACCTATGAGTTAACCCAAACGCTCCTTAATTCAATTTTGCTCATCCAAACATGTCGAAAAATACATATGAATTATGTACTTCGAATTTTGTTCATGAGATCATTAGGCATGAATGCAAAAACGTTTTTAGAGGGTATTAACCATGCATTAAAACATTTTTATGGTGTTCCTATAGTGAGTAATTTCAAAAGCAAATTGAGGTTTTTGTTCATATCAAAAATTTTGACAAACACACTCAATTATGCAAATCGTATGTCTACGGGAAGCATAATAGCTATATATTATGTTATTATAGTCTTAATTGCACACAATTAAAAGAAAAATGAGAAATCCCCAATTTTGAATTTTTATTCAACATGAACCCTAGACACAGATTTGAAAGAAAATAGATTAAATGACTTACAATTGATGATCTCTATGATGTTAGGATTGATTATTGGAGTTGATTTGATCTTCAATTTATGTTTTAATGGTTAAATTTTAGGTTTGGTGGATTTTGGTTGTGTTTCGTCGCTGCAGGTTTTAGAAGAAGGGGGTGTTTGTTTTTCTGTTTAACACAAAAGGGATAACATACATATTGTTCTTCTGGTGGTGGTCCCATATCAATATAGGGGCCTCCTTTTTAATCAGAGGTCGCCCTTGATATGGGGGCCGCCCTCAGCAGAGGGATTTAGACTTGATTTTTGACAAAAAAATTACTAAAGGAGTGACGTTTTAATTTGCATTTCGCAAAATAAAAATGCTTAAAGTACTTCGGAGGAAGTAATTAAGTTGTCACGACATGGAGTGGAACAGAGACTAGAATCAAGACAGAAGAAAAGAAGAACGATTTATAGAATGTTTTCCATCATTCCTAAAGAAATACATAGATAGTTAAACGATTCACGTTTAAGGGGTTTAGTGAGAATGCCGACGATATTGTCGACGGACGACACTTTTTTGATAGAGATATGCCCTTTCTGGACATTATCACAAAGAAAGTGGTGACGAATTTCAATGTGTTTAGTTCGCGAGTGTTGCACCGGGTTTTTGCTAAGGTCAATCGCGCCTTTGTTGTCGTACATGATCGGGACGTCGTCGAGTCGTATGTTGTAGTCGATGTGAGCTTATTTTATCCATAGTGGTTGTTGACATGCCTTTCCGACGCTTACGTATTCAGCTTCGGTAGTGGATATAGCAAGAGCAGTTTGTTTCTTCGAGAACCAAGATGTTAAACAACATCCCACGAACGTACAAATACCGCTAGTGCTCTTTCTGTGCACATAATCTCCCGCATGATCAGAGTCGGCATATACTATGGTTTCTATGCCGGTCCCCTTAGGATACCATAATCCTAAGTGCGTAGGCCTTTAATGTATCGAAAGATACGCTTAACCGCTTCAAGATGAGAGGTTTTGGGATCCTCTTGGAAGCGTGCACAAACGCAGACACCAAACATGATATCAGGCCTACTTATCGTTAGGTAAAGTAAACTACATATCATGCCTCGATACTTGGTACTATCTACTGACTCACACTCTTCATCTTTTGTGAGTTTAGTATCTGAGGACATGGGTGTTTTCATTGGTTTAGAATCTTCTAAGCCAAATTTCTTAAGCATTTATTTAATATATTTAGATTGACTAAAGAATATACCATCTTCCATTTGCTTTATTTGTAGTCCAAGGAAGAAGTTAAGTTCACCTATCATGCTCATCTCGAACTCGTCATGCATGATTTTAGCAAATTCATCACACATGTCTTGACAAGTCGAACCGAATATAATGTCATCGACATATATTTGAACGATGATGAGATTTGAACTTTTCTTCTTAGTAAAAAGTGTGTTATCTACCATTCCTATTTTGTACTCATGTTTAATAAGAAAAGCTTTTAATCTATCATACAAAGCTTTGGGTGCTTGTTTAAGACCATATAAAGATTTCTGGATTTTTTAAAGATTAGGTTTTTTAAATCAATGATCCCAGTGGTTGATTGCCCGTATACTCCTCATTGATAAAACCATTTAGGAATGCACTTTTTACGTCCATTTAGAAAAGTTTAAAATTTTAGGCACAAGCATAGGCTAATAAAATCCTAATATACTCTAATCTAGCTATCGGGGCATAAGTTTCATCATAATCGATGCCCTCTTGTTGATTATATCCTTGGGCGACTAACCTAGCCTTATTACGAGATACGATACCGTTCTCGTCTAACTTATTTCTATACACCTACTTAGTTCCTATAATTTTCGTACTCTTAGGGTGTGGTACTAAACTCCCAAAACATCATTTGCAATGAATTGATTTAATTCTTCTTGCATTGAAATTATCCAACTTTGTTGATATAAAACAAAAAGAAGTTACTTTGATTTTGGGCTTGAGACCTAAGGGTTCTTTGGTTAAGATTTTCTATGACTTTTTCTAAAGAATGGTTCTTAGATTCCTTAACGTTGACAATTTTGTCAACTTCTAAAGTTTCATCCTTAATGTCATTGTCTAAAACTTTATTTTCGACAACCTTAACTGCTTGATCTTCATCTAAGTCACCATCCACCAAGGGTGATGTTTTAGATGGTGGAGGGGTTTCATCGATTTCACGTTGAGTGATTCTTTGATTTTCATGGTGTGTTTGTTTAGGATGATATAAGCTTTGTTATTTTAGGAATAACCTAGAAAGACACCTTTGTATAACTTTGGGTCAAACTTTTTGAGGTAGTCTTTGGTGTTTAGAATGAAGCACTTTATCCCAAACACTTTAAAATAGTCAAGAGTAGGTTTCCTACCTCTTAAGAGTTCATATGGAGTTTTTTCTAAGATGGATCTAATTAGGATTCGGTTGTGGATTGGTTGTAAGTTTATACGATATCTACTCTATATGTTTGTGGTAATGTTGGCTTTTTTTATCGTTATTTCAACATCATTCTACTCATTTCTAGTAGTGTCCTATTCTTCCTTTCTACTACGCCATTTGATTGTGGAGTGTGTAGAGCCGATAAGTTATGTGTAATACCATTGGCATTATAAAACTCTCCAAATTGCACTTCGTTATCAAATTCCCTACCGTGGTTAGTCCTAATTAATAATATTGAACATCCTAATTGATTTTGTATTTTTCTACTTATAGATTTCCTCTATTTGCTCGATTGCCTCGGTTTTATTCTTATATATTCTTATCCAATGTTTTCCTAGATTAGTCATCTACTATGACTAGGTGTAGTGGTTTCATCAAGTTACTCAGTATGGGGGATGGGAATAATCAAATTTACCATGTGAAGAAATTTTATGGCTTCTAGTAGTTGAGATTTTTTCTTAGATTTGTGACTTGAAGTAGATTGTTTTATAATTTGCATGCACATACAAATGTGTTGATCAAACCTAAGCTTAGGTAAATTCTCTAACTAGTTCCTTTAGATGCAAGATTGAATTAGATCATATTGCGGACCTAAATATCCTATGCCACAAAAGTGGATTTTTCATCAAAAATCGTTGCAGGTCTAATTATGTCTTATGTTCTTTTCTATTTTTCATCACTTATAAGTATCTTTTCCTAATACCTCTACCTATGACCTTAACATCCTTAACAATTTCGCTATCATTTTTAAAAAATATAACCTTACACTTACTATCACATATTTGACCTACACTTAGCAAGTTAAATCCTAAATTATCTACATGTTCTACATTTGCAATTTTAAATGAGCCATGAGAGATCGTACCTTTGCCAATGATGTTACCAAGTAGATTACTACCAAAAACGCCGTTACCTCCATTGTATGCCTAGTAGGTTGAGAAGAGCTTTTGATTTCCCGTCATGTGTTTGGAGCAAACGCTATCTTTTATCCATTCGCCGGGCTCCAAATTGATCCTATGGCATATCTAATTGTATCATACAATAACTCAAATATTTGGTCCCTAATATCTCATGGGTCCAAAGTTGTTAGCATTAAACATCCCTTGCATTTGTTGCATTTGGTTGGGATGTGGGAATGGAGGATACATTCCCCATGGCATGTAACTTTGAGGTTGGAAGTTATTCCAAGTTACAGGAAAGCCATTTGGATGATTTTGTCACCCATGATTTCTTTTTGGTTGCAGTGTTCTAGATCGAGAATAAGAGTTATTAGTTCTTCTAGGAGGTGGTGTTTTTGTTCTAAAGTTTGGTTTAGAAAATCCAACTCTAGGTTTAGAGAAGGTTTATAAAACCGTTTAACCTCATCGTCACTAGCAACGGGAATTTTAACATTATTAACCATTATATGTTTTGAGTCTAGGCACCATCAAATAGGGGATTTTTGAAATGAAAACAGATTTCTATTTATGACGAACATACCGGCGGTCCCTGATTTGCTTTGGGGACCATTGGTACATTATGGGGGCCGCCATCAGCAATTGAGGGACCACCAGAGGACGTATCATTATGAGATTTCACAAATTTTGTTTCCTTAATCTCGCTTGTTGATGCTTCAAAATAATTAAACCCTAGACTCGATTTAACTCCGGAGGGTTTTTTGAAAACTTAACATTTCATTTAGTGAATGTGTACTCTTTTGAAATTGAGTTAGCTTAAAAGCTTCCTCTTTGAGTTTTTCGTTGTTAATTCTAACTGTTTGACATTTTATACATTTGAGACTATCTCTTGTTTCTCTTGAGTTTAGACAACTTTTCTTTTAATTCACTAAGTTCATTTTCTAAACAATTTCTAATGGCTTTTAAATGTTTGTTGTTAGTGATTATTTTTAGACTCATCTTGCATAACTTATCATACTTACTATCTAAAATAGTGGCATCTATTGATGAGTTTTTATCACTAAAGTAAGAGTATTTGGAACGTACCTCACTAAATGCTTGATCCATGTGACATGTTTCATCTTTATTCTTTTTATCGTCTTTGTCACCGCTATCACTCCAAGAACCTTCGACGAAAGCTCTTTGGTTCTTGTCCTTCGATGGTTTTGGACATTCTCCGATAAGATGATTTGGATCACCGCATCTAAAGCACTTCCTATCACTTTTGTCGTTCTTGTCGTCTCGGCTTCTTTGGAATGACTTTTTGTTGTTCCTTGGTTGTCTCATGAACCTTTCCCTTCTCTTTAAGAACTTCTTGAACTCTCTAACTGCCATGGCATATTCTTCGTCCTCACTCTCAGAAGTCAAACTTTCTTCATCACTAGATTCCTTTTTAGCCTTTAAAGCAAGAGATCTCCTTTCTCCTTTAGCTTTGACTATTTCAGAATCTTTCTTGATGATCATCTCGTGAACTTTGAGGTTCCCGACGAGTTCATCAAGTGATAGTGATGCAAGTATTTGACTCTTTCAATTCTCCGTGAACCTTTGCTCTCCTTTAGGATGTAGAGCTCTAAGAAACTTCCTAACGTAGTTCTTGCTAGAGTAACCTTCATTAAGAGCTTTTAGACTAGTAATAATAGTATTAAACCTAGCAAAAGTACTATCTATATATTCGTCTTTGGAAATGAAAAATTATTTATATTGTTGTACTAAAAGGTCAATCTTGTTATCTTTGACTTGGCTATTACCTTGATGGGTGATTAACAAGGTTTTCCAAATTTCTTTTGCCGTATTACACATGAAAATTCTTTCGTATTCTTTTCTAGGCAAAGCGTTGTAAATAACAATTTTATCTTCGTTATTTTTCGCAAGTCTTTTCTTAAGATCATCATTTTGTTTTTCAAAAGGGTAAACCTTTCTAGTTAGGTTTCGGATTATTTTGATGGGTTGAAAATAACCGTTAGTAATAACATGTCAAAGATTAAGATTTTTTGATTTCACATATGTTTCGAATCGTTTTTTCAAATAAATGGAAACTATCACATTTCGAAAAGTGGTGGTATATGCGTAGATTGCCTTCTAGATATTTGTCGGAATCCATAGATCGATCCATGCTTTAATATACAATATATTTTAAAAATATTGAGTGACCTTGGATCTGATACCAATTGTGAAAACTAAAAGGGGGTTGAATAGTGTAACGGTTAATTGGCGTATTAAAACTTTGCTTATAAAAATACTAGATTTGAATATATGCTAGATCAACCAACGATATGAACAACCAATATATCTAACTACTTGCAATATAATTACAATATAAACAAATAAGTATGATGTATAAATAAAGATAAGAGTTAAGAGATAGAACAATCGCAAACACAACACGAGATTTATATTGGTATCGGCTCGAGGCTCTTCTTCGCCTATCCACTCCCGAGTATCCGGACTGAGATTTCACTATGTCTAACAAGATTCCTTTAGGCGGAGGAAAAACCGTTTACACGGCCGCTTAATCTTATTTTCTAGACTCTAAGCTAATTTCAAGTCCTAATCTTAGCTAGAACCAATCTACCACTTCACTAATGTATTTTGTGGACTAAAATACTAACCGACACACAATCAACACTTTTGGATTTATACACTATTCGGATTTACACAACCACATAAGTTCAAGAAAATAGAAATTTGAATCTAGAAGAAGATAGAAGAAAATAACTAATCTATAACACTTCGTTCTTGGCGAATACGAGTGTTCTTCTCTTGCACTTGATAGAGGATGAAATGAAAGAGATTGAGATCACTTTAAATAAGATTAAACTTAGTTAAGGATCAAGAATTTTAGAGAGATAAAGAAGATTTTAGTGAGAGAAAGAAATCTAAAAAATCTGTGCAAAGAGGTCTAATTCTGCAAGGAATAGTGCAGTATTTATAGCCAAGACTGGGCAACGTCTCCTGTGGGCGGTCCTGACTACCCCATATATATCTGGGGTCGTTCTGCCTATTAGGGGGTTGCTCCTAGGTAGACGCTCTCATTTTTGTCTTTTAGTTAGGGAAGGTTAAATCTGGTGTAGAAGGTTCTGTTTTGGGGGGAAACCAGATTTGAATTTTTATAATTAAATAAAACATTTCTTTAATGAATACAAATATTTTGTATATTTTTATTTTAGTAAAAATACTTTTGTAGAAATGTAATGTTTAAGAAAAAATATTTTCTTGATCACTATCATGGTTATTGAGTGTTTATACATACCTTAAGTTATTTACGTCGAAATGGAAGTTTACGATTAATAACATGTAAACATTTAATTTTATCGTAGATTTTTTTACATTTTGTCATCTTCAAAAGTAGAGAGGTTGAAAAATATAAATAACGTTTTTAGACATTATTTGTATTAACAATGGTTCCAACTCAGAAGGTTGAAATGACACCATACGAAGTATGTCTTACTTAAAAGTCTAGGGGTGTGAGGCACTTGTTAAGCGTGATACACTTACCAAACCTGACAAACTAGAACCCAGATCTTTTAGTGTATCTTTGTATGATACCCAAAGGAAATGATGGGTTACTCCTTCTACTACCCACCTGAGAACAAGGTACTTGTTGACCGGAATGTTGAATTTTTTGAGAATAGTCTTATAACTCAAGAAGCAAGTGGGAGTTTAGAAGATCTTGAAATAACTCAAGATGAATATATGCATCCTTCTAAAAATACTAGCTTACATCATGATGATGATGTCAGTACATGATGTACATCAATGATATCATTCCCATTTGTAGGTCCATAAGGACACTACATGCCCTAGATCGTATGTGCTTATAAATCCTCAACATCCCATAATCATTTGGATGTCCCGACCACATCCCATATCTGATCTTCCCCTGGGGCACATGTTAGAAAAACCCAATTATATTTAATTATCTGGCTAAAATTTTAAGGTATCAGCAAGAACAAATGTTAGGGAAACTTTAAACTTTGGTGAGTATCTATTCATGCTGGGAGAACACTTTCTAGCACCTGTCTACAAGTGAGTCATTTATATCAGGGATATGCTTATTATATATCACACTCACTGCAATAATATGTTTGTTGATAAATCTACTAATCTTTGGCATGGTTTGTAACATAATGGTGGAAGCTCTGTTATTGTTTTAACAAATGATATAAAGATATAGAGAGTAAATGTAGTTGTTGAACGTTTAGCGTATTTTCCTAGTTTTCAAAGAAGGTTCTATGTCAATTCTATACTATAGCGATATGGAACCTCAATTATTTTGGGTTCTTGCCCATGGGTTTACTTGGTGATATGTTTCAAAAGCTTTAAATTTATGAGATTGAAATTACCGATTTATTAAATGGAAACACATGGGTAAAAGTATAACCCACGTATGTAGTATAATCTTTTAGGTAAGACCAGGTCGTCCACAGGGATTTGATTAGTGTTCGAATAATCGTAGTTAAAATAAACTTTAACCATTTTAAGATAAATTATGCTGGATTCAATAATGAGAAAGATGACTACTCGGATAGCTTCATATAATTCCTAAGCAATGGTGATAATTACGATCTCAAATTCGAGGTTGTTTAATTTATAAAAAGGTTTTATCATCAAAAAACGTTTTCACAAATTAATGCGTTTAACTTAAAACTTATATTTAGTTAACTCGATCAAATGTGTCATACTATTAATCCAGTTACTATTATATCAAATCTATTTTGTTTATCAAATAACGTAAGCCGATTTCTCCAACCAAACAATAAAGACCGTAGACAAATCTTTAAAACCGTATAACATACAACGGGTCTTTCGACCTATACCGTTATAAGCATACAATCAAAGTTGATAAGATAAGATACGATAGGATTTTAACATAAGCTTAAGATTAAAAAGACATGGGTAAAAGTATAAGACTGAAATTACCGATTAGTCATGAAAAAAACTTTGATGTGTTTCAAAAGCTTTACATTTATAAGACTGAGATTACCGATTTATTAAATGGAAACACATAGTAAAAGTATAACCCACATATGTAGTATAATCTTTTAGGTTAGACCAGGTCATCCACATGGATTTGATTAGTGTTCTAATAATCGTAGTTAAAATAAACTTAAACAATTTTAAGATTTGTGTTGGATTCAATAATGAGAAAGACGACTACTTGGATAGCTTCATATAATTCCTAAGAAATGGTGATAATTATG
>BQNB010126413.1:0-19606 GCA_026074375.1 Tanacetum coccineum
CCCAACACGAAAGCTTCTATACCAGATATAACCTTCCCTAAAAAAAGACAAAAAAGGGAGTGTGGTCTACCTAGCGGCCCCCTTATATATCTGGGACCGCCGGAATCGCCGCCAGTGACCGTTGGATTTTCCTGCCTATAAATACTGTTCCATTCCTTGCAGAAAATCAGACCTCTTTGCATGAATTTTCTCATACTTATTTCTCTCTCTAAAAACCTTCTTTCTCTCACTGAATATCTTGATCACTAACATCTCTTGATCTTGTTTCAAGTGATCTAATCTCTTCTTCTTATATCTTCCCTCTCATTTAAGTGCAAGAGAAGAGCACTCGTATTTGCCAAGGAACGAAGTGTTGATTAGTGATCTCTGATCTTTTCTTCTAAGTATCAAATCTCTATTGTAATTATCTTGTGTATTTGTGTGATTCGGATCTTGTGTAAATCCGATAGTGTAGATCTAGTGATCGTGTATTGATTGTGAAGTGGTAGATTGGTTCTAGCTAAGATTAGAACTCAACATTTAGCTTAGTGTCGGAAAATAACGTAAGCGACATCTAAACGGTTTTCTCTGCCTGAAGGGAGCTTGTTGACATATTGAAATCTCGAGTAGGATACTCGGGGAGTGGAGTAGGGTGAAGAAGAGCTTCGTAGCCGAACCACTATAAATCTTGGTGTTATGGTTTGATGTTCCTTCTCTCATCTCCTTATATTGTTGTGATTGTTATTTTCCATCAGTTTAGATATTTACTTGATTAATTCATATTGTTGGATGGTTAAACATACTACTCGAATCTAAGTATTTTGAAAGCAAAGTTTTTAAAAAGAAAACGAACCTGTAAACTATTCAACCCCCTCGTTTAGTTTCCACATAAACCATAATTTAACAAGAAACAAACATTATAACGATAGTAAATTCATGACTAGGCCAGCACTTGAAGTGCTTAGCCGCTCATATCAACAACACAACAATAATTAATAAAGATAATCATGGATGGAAAACTCATAATTCTTACAGAAGTTGTTTCTAAACGTTTAAATACAAAAGTAAGTTAAGTGTGATCTCTCTTGGACTGCTGGTGGATTTCTTCAAGCTATGGAGGCCTTGATCACCCCTTAGATCTGTGGTAGAATGGTTGATGATAAAGTGGCTGAATGAGGCCTCTATTTATAGATTTCGAATATGTTATTATGTAACCTTTTAGAGGATTACGCCGTAAACTGCTGACGTGTACTTTCCCTCTTACAGGCTTAATGGATGTTGTGGCATAATCAAGTGTCCATGTTACGCCATAATGCTAACTCAGATGACTCAATGTTCTTGCGTAAACCTTGCGTGTGGTTACGCCGTAATCTTGCTGGGTGATGTGTCTTGCCTTGAATAGGTTACGGGCTAACACCATTATAGGGGTTATGCCGTAAAGTCTCGTAAGAATCCTTGTTTTCTTCATTTTTACGTCTTTTTCCCGTGTTTCTTGTCATATACTTGAATTTTACCTGAAAATAACGAAATAACCGTAAAATTATCGAATTCAAGTATTTATAAGACAATTGCAATTATTTTTAAGGGAAAATTGACACTAAAAAGTATCAAATATTTGATGTTATCAAATATCCCCCCACTTGACTTCTGCTTGCCCTCAAGGAGACCTGTTAGAATAGTTTATAAAAAGATTTCTCTGATTTAACTCAAAGAAATTGTTAATACAAATAATGTCTAAAAATGTTATTTATATTTTTCGACCACTTAATGTTTTGATAATAACAAAATGTAAAAATATTCACGATAAAAATAATCGTTTACAAATTATTAATCGCAAAATTCTATTTCTAAGATTAGTGATCACTTAAGGTATGTACAAACAAATCATTAAGCATGATTAGTGATCAAGAAAATATTTTTTCTTAACCATTACATTTTCACAAAATAAATATACAAAAATACTTTTTAATAAAAGAAAATGTTTTATTTAAATAATAAAATTTGAATATGATTTTCCTCCCAAAATGGAAGCTTCTACACCAGATACAACATTCTTAACAAAAAGACAAAAACAGGAGCGGAGTCTAGTAGCGGCCCCCTTATAGGTCTGGCTGCCCCCAGATATATCTGGGACCGCCAGGACCGCCTCCAGCTAGCCGTTGGAAATCATGTCTATAAATACTGCACTATTTCTGGCAGAAAAACACACTTCTTTGCACAAAATTTTCCAGTCTTCTTTCTCTCTCTAAAAACCTTCTTTCTCTCACTAAATTTCTTGATCACTGACATTGTTTGATTTTATTTCAAGTGATCTAATCTCTTCTTCTCATCTCTCCTCTCTATCAAGTGCAAGAGAAAACAGCGATTCGCCAAGACGATATTTTAGAAATAGTGATCTCTCCACTCTTTCTTTAAGTATCAAATTCTCTATTGTAATGATCCTTGTGGTAATGTATGATTCATGTGTGTAAATCGATAGTGTTGATCTTGTGATTGTATAGTGTTTTGTTGTGAAGTGGTAGATTGGTTCTAGCTAAGATTAGGACTCGACATTTAGCTTAGTGTCGAAAAATAACGTAAGCGACGTGTAAACGGTTTTCTCCGCCTAAAGGGAGCTTGTTGACATAGTGAAATCTCGAGTAGGATACTCGGGGAGTGGAGTAGGGCGAAGAAGAGCTTCGTAGCCGAACCACTATAAATCTTGGTGTCTTGGTTTGATTGTTCCTTCTCTCATCTCTTTATATTGTTGTGATTGTTATTTAGCATTAGTTTAGATATTTACTTTGTTGATTCATATTGTTGATTGGTTGAACATACAACTCGAATCTAAGTATTTTGAAAGCAAACTTTTAAAACGTAAAACGAACCTGTAAACTATTCAACCCCCCTTCTAGTTTCCACAATTGGTATCAGAAGCCAAGGTCACTCAAGATTTTTAAAATATATTGTATTTTAAAGCTTGGATCGATCTATGGATTCCGACAAATATCTAGAAGGGCAATCCATGCAAAGACCACCACTTTTTGAAAGTGATAGTTTTATTTATTAGAAAAATAGATTCGAGACATATGTTAAATCGAAAGATCTTGATCTTTGACATGTTATTACTAACAGTGATTTTCAACCTATTCAGCAAAATCCGGAAACTAAATTAGATGAGCTTATCCCTTTTGAAAAACAAAGTGACGATCTTAAAAAGAAGCTTGCAAAAAATAACGAAGCTAAAATGGTTATTTACAATGCTTTGCCAAGAAAAGAATATGAAAGAATTTTCATGTGTAATACGGCAAAATAAATTTGGAAAACTTTGTTAATCACCCATCAAGGTAATAACCATGTCAAAGATAACAAGATCAAACTTTTGGTATAACAATATGAACAATTCGTCATTTCTGAAGACGAATCTATATATAGTGCTTTTGCTAGATTTAACACTATCATTACTAGTCTAAAAGCTCTTGATGAATGTTATTCTAGCAAGAACTATGTTAGGAAGTTTCTTAGGGCTCTACATCCTATATGAAGAGTAAAGGTCATGGCGATTGAAGAGTTGAAAGACTTAACATCACTATCACTTGATGAACTCATCAGGAATCTCAAAGTTCACAAGATGATCGTCAAGAAAGATTCTGAAATAGTCAAAGCTAAGGGAGAAAGAAAATATCTTACTTTAAATGCTAAGAAAGAATCTAGTGATGAGGAGTGTTCGACTTTCATAAGTGAAGATGAAGAATATGCCATGGCGGTTAGAGACTTTAAGAAGTTCTTTAAGAGAAGAGGTAGATTCGTGAGACAACCTCAAAATGACAAAAAGACATTCTAAAGAAGCCGAGATGACAAGAACGGTAAAGGTTATAGAAAATGTTTTAGATGCGGAGATCCAAATCATCTTATTGGAGAGTTTCCAAAACACCGAAAGACAAGAACCAAAGAGCATTCGTCCGAGGTTCTTGGAGTGATAGAGGTGAAGAAGATGATGAGAAGGTCAAAGACGAGACGGGTCTCGTAGTTCAAGCATCAAATGAGGTATTTTCTAAATTCTCTTACTTTAGTGATGAAAACTCATCAATAGATGATTTGGTTTTAGATAATGAATATGATAAACTGTGCAAAATAAGTTTAAAGATAATCACTAAAAACAAAAGATTAAAATCCACTAGAAATAGTTTAGAAAAAGAACTTGGTATTTTAAAAGAAAAAGTGTCTTTACTCGAAAAAAAGGAGTTGATCTCGAATGTGTAAAGTGTCATATGCTTAAAATTGAGAATGAAAAACTCAAAGAGGAAGCCATTAGATTAACTAAATATGAAAAGAGTACACATTGTCTAAATGAAATGTTAAATAATCAAAAACCCTCCAGAGAAAAATTGGGTTTAAGGTTTAGTTCATTTGAAGCATCATCTAGTGGAACTAAGGAAATAAAATTTGTGAAATCCCAAAAAAAGGCGTCTTCTGATGGAGGTCCCATAAATATGGGCGGCCCCCATATTGTACAGGCGGCCCCCAAAGAAATTATGGGACCGCCAGTCATTACGTCTGGATCTGAGAAAAGTGTGTCTTTTCAAAAATCTATTTTGGGTTCTAGACCAAAACACATAATAGTAAACAACGTCAAAGTTCTCGTTGCTAGTGATAATGAAGTTAAACAGTTTTATAAGCCATTGTCAAAACCTGGAGTCGGATTTTCAAAACCTAATCTTAGATCAAAAACTCTACCACCTAAAAGAGTCAATAATAATTATCCTCGTCCCAAGACACCGCAACCAAAAAGGAACGTTGGTCGACAAAATCAACCTCATGGCTTTCCCGTAACTTGAAACAATTTCCAACGTCAAAGTTACATGCCATGGGAAATGTGTCTTCCATTTTTACATCCCAACTAATTGCATCAAATGCAAGGGATGTTTAGCATTAACAACTTTGGACCCATGAGATATTGGGGACCAAATTTTTGAGTTATTGTCTTATATAAATTGATATGCCTTGGATTCGACTTGGAACCCGATGAGTGGATAAAGGATAGCGAATGCTCTAAACACATGACGGGTAACCAAAAGCTCTTCTCAAGCTACAAGGAATACAATAGAGGTAATGTTATTTTTGGTAGCAATCATTGCGGTAACATCATTGGCAAAAGTTCGATTTTGAATGACTCTCTCAAAATAGATAATGTAGAACACGTAGATAACTTAAGATTTAACTTGCTAAGTGTAGGAAAAATATGTGATAGTGTAGAGTAACTTTCTCTGAACATGGTAGTGAAATCACTAAGGATGGTAAGGTCATAGGTAGAGGTATTAGGAAGAAAGGCTTATATGTGATGAAATTAGGAAATAAGCCAAAAGACTAAATTTGTCTAGCAACGATTGATGAAAACTCCACGTTGTGGATAGGAGATTAGGTCACGCCAATATGCATCTCATTTAATCGTTAGCATCTAAGGAATTAGTTAGAAACTTACCTAAGCTTAAGTTGGATCAACACTTCTTTGATGCTTGCAAAATTGGAAAACAAACTCACGCTAGTCACAAAGCTAAGAATATAGTCTCAACGACTAGTTGCTTAGAACTCCTTCATATGGATCTATTCAGTCCATCTGCTGTACAGAGTTACGGAGGAAACCGCTACACCTTAGTCATAGTAGATGACTACTCTAGGTATACTTGGACTAGATTCCTTAAGGACAAAACTGAAGCCTTCGATTAATTCAAATTTAGTAAGAAAATTCAAAACCAATTAGGATATATAATAGTGTAAATAAGAACTGACCACGGTAGGGAATTTGATACTGAGCTTCAATTTGGAGAGTTTTGTCATACAAATGGTATTACACATAACTTCTCAGCTCCACGCACTCCGTAATAAAATAGCTTGGTTAAAAGGAAAAATTGGATACTTTAAGAAATGAGTATATAACAACCCGTAATTTTTATCAATGTAATTATCCATCTATTAAATTAGATGCACTGTAATATCCATCTATTATATATACCACCTTTTTATAGGGAAATTTTTGCTTTATCTCATTATGCAACGTAACTTGAATCTCTAAAGTAAACAAGCTCACGCAACCTACCTATGCCATTTCTATCTATGTTTATATCATGTAAACATCCTAATATGTCAAGTCTATATCTTAATATTATTTTTACCAAATACATTATCCATTTAACGTACCATTTACAACGTTATGTCAAAACAAACATTAAACGTTAAACGTTTATATCAAAACCCTAACTATATGTAATGTATACATATAAAATGAATGTGCAAACCTTAAAACATATGTACAAGTGTACAATGCATAACATCTAAATATTATTCCCCTCCCAAATCAAGTTACAACTTTCTAAAGCCCAATGTATAAGTTAATAATGCAAGAAAACCAAACTAGGTCATTTTACCTCCTAAATCACTTTAGTTTCTTACTACCACTTTAACACAAGGCACAAGCACTTAATGCATGACTTCTAAACCCTAAACCTAAACCCTAAGTCATCTTAAAACCCTAATCTAAAACCCTAAACCCTAAACGAAACCCTAAAACCCTAATTTCATCGAATTCAACCTTAAAAATCCTAACCTGAAACCAAAAACCAACCTGACACCTTTAGATTCATTTTGACCCATTTTTATGCAACCAAGCACCTCAAGCACCACCATGACCTCACCACCATGTCACCAAGCAAGCAACCAAGCACCTCCATCACCACACTTTCCCACCAAGTAAACAAACACCTCCTTGTCACCCCTATGGCAGTCGAACCTCCTCCACACCCCACACCTTGCATAGCTAGTTTTTTATCCTTCCATACTCACCTTATAACCTTTTTTAGTCACTACTCTAGCACCTTGATCCGTACTTCAAGCATAAAACTTAGGCACCAAGGGTTTTGAGCACTATATAAGCCGAATCCAAGCAACCCATTCAATCACACCTCAAATCTTCATCACCACTCAAATGGAGTTCTAAATCACACCAAGGAGGATCAAGTAAAGTCCCTAAGATCATAATAGAATCCAATAATCAAGAGAAGGAAGCCCTGGAAGTCGTTTCTAGGCGTACGAACCCAAAAACCCTCATTTGACCTGTTTTAATTTTCTAGCTAACGAATCCTTTTTTTAAACTTTTGTTACGTTAAAACATCTTATTTTTGCTTATTCTAATAATCTATAACCTAAAAATATCATTTGGAACCATAAAATAAGCTTGCATGGCTTTTTGGACTTGATTTGTAAATCATTTCCATGCAAGGGGTATATATCGTAACTTTTTGAAATTTATAACTAGAGGGGCTGAAAATGTCATTTTCCTAAAGTTATAACTATAAGGACCTATCTTGCCAAAGGGTTTAAATTATATATACTTTATATATAAAGGACTAAACTTGTAAAAGTTTATAAATCGAGGGTATATATTGCCATTTTTGCAAACTTAAAAATATAAAATATAATATTTTTATATAAATTATAAAAATATATATTAATATTATAAAACTCGATTTTATTAAAACCCGACACAATTATCGTTATTAATCAACGATCGACGCATTATAAAACAATTACGTTATATATTTAACGTAATTTATCATCGACTAACTTTTGAAGAAACTTAAAATTTTATCGTATCACGTTACTAGGGAGCTTCATGTGAGGAGTTTCATTTGGGTATACGTTTTGACGAGTTTGCTGGATTTACGATTTAAAGTGTCCTGGCTCCTCAAACGTTTACTACATGACCTCTGAATTATGATGGCCCGAACAGTGATACAATATTTCCATAAATTAATAAATCAAAGTAATACGTTAAACTTTATGAAGTTTTGAAACATAAACCATCACACTAAGACTTGACATATTACCTTAGGTATTGTGACGTAGCTGTTACTTTCACTTGATATACTTTTGCCATCAATTAGATTTTCCCTGTTAAGGTGAGTTCATATCCTCGCATTTTAAATCTTCTAATGTTTTCATAAACCCGTAAGGGGGATACATGCTATAAACCATGAATACGAGTGTTTTTCCAACTGTATGCTATCCAGATATATTATTGCCTAAGTCCTTACTTTTTCCATTAAGACCCCACTATCATGAACTGTTAATTACTTTTTGGAGTAAGCGTAAATGCTATGAATAGATCTATTTAGGACTGAACTTCCTCGTTGGTGTACCTATACTTTCTGGTAACGAAACACACTTCATTTGAATCACTATGCGGGTGTTTGGCAAAGGTACCCATTGGGGCAACTTCTTGTGATTATTGATTATCTCAAGGTCTCGGTGTCATGAGCTTAGGGCAATAATACTATTTTCTACAATAATTGTACTCATTGCAATTATTACACTTATGAGTGTATAACAACGTAACCCATTGTTATGATGACTTGTATTCAAACTATTTAACATAAACCTATGAATTTCACTCAACCATTGTGTTAACCTTTTTAGCATGTTTATCTCAGGTAACTAAGTATCTTATAGCATGAAGTGGCACGGACTTGAAGATGGCTAAACTGTTATCATTCAAACTTTATGTTTTCATGTAGATTTTGGGACCTCTGTTTGTAAAAACTCTGATGAAATAATGAATGATAACTAAATTTTCCAAAAACGTCTCTTTACGATTCGTTATCTATGATTATAACTGTTGTACTATAAAATAATACCCCAGATTAGCTTCCGCTACTATATATGTCAAAATGGGGGTGTTATAGAGTAGGACTATGTTGAATGAGCAATCGTTACCATTAAAGTTTTGGTGTAACACCGTAGATACTTCAACATACATTCTTAATTGAATCCTAATTAGAGCCATCCTAGGAAAAACACCTTACGAACTCTTGAGAGGTAGGAAACATACTCTTGATTATTTTGGAGTGTTTGGAAGCAAGTGCTTCATTTTAAACACCAAAGACTACCTTACTAAGTTTGACCGAAAGTCATACGAATGTGTCTTTTTAGGTTACTCCCAAAATAGTAAACCCTACATCATCCTTGATAAACATACTAGGAAAGTTGAAGAATCACTCAACGTGACATTCGATGGAACTCCTCCACTCTCTAAGACATTACCGTTAGTGGATGATGACTTAGATGAAGATGAAGCAATTAAGGTTACTGGAAAAAAAACTTAGAAAATCACATTGAGGATGAAACTTTAGATATTGACAAAATAGTCAATATTAAGGAGTCTAGGAACCATCCATTAGAAAATTTCATAGAAAACCTTAACCAAAGAACCCTTAGATCACAAGCCCAAAACCAAAGTAACTTCTTTTGTTTTATATCAACTATAGAACCTAAGAATGTGAATGAAGCCTTAATGGATGATAGTTGGATAGTCGCCATGCAAGAAGAATTAAATCAATTCATTGCTAATGACATTTGGGAGTTAGTTCCACAACATAGGAATATGACAATCATAGGAACTAAGTGGGTGTTTAGAAACAAGTTAGACGAGAACGGTATTGTTTCTCGAAATACAGCTAGGTTAGTTGCTCAAGGATATAATCAACAAAAGGGCATCGATTATGATGAAACTTATGCCCCAGTTGCTAGACTTGAGTCTATTAGAATACTATTAGCTTATGCTTGTGCTTTAGATTTTAAGCTATTCCAAATAGATATAAAAAGTTCATTCCTAAACAGTTTTATCAATGAGGAGGTATACGTGACACAACCTCCGGGATTTATTGACTTCAAAAAACCGGATCATGTTTATAAACTAAAGAAAGCTTTATATGGTCTTAAATAAGCACCCAAAGCTTGGTATGATAAATTAAAAGATTTTCTTATTAAACATGAATAAACAATGGGAATGATAGATAACACACTTTTTACCAAGAAGAAAAGTTCAAACCTCATCATCGTTCAATTATATGTCGGCGATATTATATTCGGCTCGACTTGTCAAGACATGTGTGATGAATTTGCGAAAATCATGCATGACAGGTTCGAGATAAGCATGATGGGTGAACTAACTTCTTCCTTGGATTACGAATAAAACAAATGGAAGATGGTATTTGTTAGGAATACAAAATTCCTAGAAAAGTCTCGATCACTTCATAGATATCAATAATTAGCTCGTCAAGCTAATATTTGGAAACTTACTTAGGTAGTTAGACCAAGGCCCATGGATAAGTCCATTAAGCCCCTTGTAAGTATATATGCACCTCTCCATGCCTTGGAGAGGTGGTTGGTTGGTTTTATTTCTCATATAGTTCAACAAGTATTTTCTCTCTCATCTTTCTCTCACTAAAACCTTCCTCCCAAAGTCTTTCTCTATCTAACATTTCTTGCTAAATATTTTGTGTATGTGTTAAGTGATTATAGCTATTCTACAATTGGTATCAAGAGCCATGGAGTGGTGTGCTTAGATTTTGTGTTTACTTGTTTTGGTTGGTGAGTTTTTCTTCAAAAAACGCCTCGTCTTTTGATTTTTTCCATGTTTTCTAAGCTTAAATTCCACACTAAAAGATTATCTACATTGGTAGCTTTGATCTAGTATCCTTGGATATAGGTGTGTGTGCTTAGATTCATACGAAAATCTCTTATTTTGTGTCATTTGAGTTCGTTAGCTTTATAAAGGTCAAAATCTTGTTCTTAAATTTTTCGGCTTAAAAACCTAAAAGTTTGCATTTTTCTTGTCCCTATAAGCTTTGTAACACTTTTGGTACAAAAAGTTTCCGAAAAAAATCGTCAAAAACTTGTCTTTTTAAGCTTTGAAAAATTGGGTTTTCATGGAGTACCGAACTAGGCAGTACCGAACTAGTTGTGGATTTCAAAGTGTCAATCTAGTCAATATTCAGTGAGTACCAATCTAGTCTACATCAAAGATACCCGAACTAGTCATCTAAGAAGCACCAAACTAGTCATTTTTTCTAAGAAGTACCAAACTAGTCAGTGCCAAACTAGTTGTGGATTTCAAAGTGCCGATCTAGTCAATCTTCAGTGAGTGCCAATCTAGTCTACGTTAGAGATACCCGAACTAGTCATCTCCAGAAGACAACCGATATAGTCATTTTAGAGATACCCAAACTAGTCATCTTAGAAGCACCCGAACTAGTCATCTAAGAAGCACCGAACTAGTCATTTTTTCTAAGAAGTACCGAACTAGTCAGTGCCGAACTAGTTGTGGATTTCAAAGTGTCGATCTAGTCAATCTTCAGTGATTTTCGATCTAGTCTACATCAGAGATACCCGAACTAGTCATCTCCAGAAGACAACCGAACTAGTTGATTTCAGAGACCACCGAACTAGTCAAGTTTAATTAAAACCGAACTAAACAAATCTCAAGACTTAAAAGACAACCTTAAGTAAAACACAATTTATTTCTACCACCTTTTGATCTGACAATAATCCTTAAACATACAAAGTCAAAAATGTCTTTTCTTGCCGAATTCGCTATCCTAAATGGTGTCAATAACAGACCTCTAATGTTGGACAAGCTTATGTACGACTCGTGGAAAAGTAGAATGGAGCTGTACATGGAAAACTGTGAAAATGGTTACTTGCTTCTTGAATCTATCATAAATGGTCCCCTTTTTTGGCCAATGATTAAAGAAAATGGGGAAATAAGAAGAAAGAGAGTTCTTAAACTGTTAGCACCTGAGAAACTTCAATATGAAGCTGATGTCAAGGAAACAAACATCATTCTTCAAGGTGTTCCAGTAGACGTCTATGCACTAGTGAGTCACCATCGTGTAGCCAAGGATTTATAGGAACAAATTAAGCTATTAATGCAAGGAACGTGATTGACTAAACAAGAAAGTGAGTGCAAGTTATATGATTATTTTGATAAGTTTTCTTACATTAAAAGAGAAACTTTGTCTTAGTATTACCACAAATTTGCTCAATTGATCAACGATATGCATATTTACCAAATGAGGTTGCAACAGTTTCAAGTCAACACGAAGTTCTTGAACAGTCTTCCTCCCGAATGGAGAAAATTTGTGACTAATGTCAAATTGGTAAAGGATCTGCATGTCACGAACTTTGATCATCTCTTTGCTTATCTTGAACACCATGAAGCACATGCAAGTGAAATTCGTCTTTTGAAAGAATGAAGTCATGATTCCCTGGCACTTGTCGCAAACCACCAATACAACACTTATCAAACAACAGCATACAACAACCCCCAGCAGCAAAGCTTATTTTCGAAGTATGAAGTTACTTATCCCAAGCAGCAGTATTCAGTCAGTCACCCATCAACCCCATACGTAGTTACTTACCAATCTAATGCACCTCAAACCATTTACCAACAACCACAAGCTATCTCTCAGATTGATTATCAACCACAACAGACAGAGTTTCCTGCTTTAGACTCTGGTCTTGTTGTCTCTGTGTTTAATAAAGGTGATGATCCAATTGATGCAATCAACAAGATGATGTCGTTCTTATCTACAGTGCACATCTCGTTTCTCTTCCATGAAAAATCAGCTGAGAAATTCTTCAAACCCTTGACAATAGGCAATGATTCAGGATGGAAGAGTTATTATTCAACAGCTGCAAGTAAGACAAAACTCATTTGGAGTCGGTTCGTCTGGAACAAAGTCTATAGGTCAAAGGGTGGTCAAGTGTTTTAACTATCAAGGAGAAGGCCACATGGAAAACAGTGCCCAAAACCAAAAAGAAAGAGAGATGCTTTGTGGTTTTAGGAAAAAGTTTTGTTAGTAAAAGCACAAGCAAATGGTCAAATTCTTTTGGCAGATCTAGGTATTGTAGAAGGCTAAGCCACACAGACAGTCATTACCCATAATGTCGCTTATTAAGCCAATGATTTGGATGCATATTGTGATGAACTCTACATAGCCAAAATTTCTCTCATGACGAATTTATCTCATTATGGTTTAGATGCTCTCGCTGAGGTAAACAATCATGATAATGTGGATAACAACTTGATGAATCAAGTTGTGCAGGCGATGCCGTCTTCTGAACAGTCAAGTGTTGTGAATAATTCAGAGACTGAAATAACCAGTGATAGCAATATCATTCCTTATTCTCGGTATGTGATAGACCAACATCCTCCGGTTTCTCTCTTCGGCCGGAATTTATCTCATTATGGTTCAGACACTCTTGCTGAGGTACACAATCCTAATGTGGATACTAATATAATAAATCAAGCTGTGCAGGCGATGCCTTCTTCTGAATAGTCGAAAGTTGTGTGACCATTTAAAAGACTGAAAAATATAAAATAAAGTTTGGGGGAGGATAGCCAACATCAATCTCTCCTTCTCCCCCCTCCCTCACCCACTCCCTTCCCATCCTCTCACGCTCGATTGAATCACAACAGGAAGCACTCGTCTCCTAACAATTATCCTCTATTCTACACATCAAGACTCGCACTGATATTATCGTGATTGTACAATGAAAGCCTACAGAGTAGTTATTTGTACACAAGGATAAAAATCTAGACAATAAATAAGTGTCAATTCGATACATTTAACTCGAATGATTTGAAACGACCCTAAAGGAAACAAGTTTAAGTTTTTAAAAGAAAAGGGACTAATATTAATTTAAAGAGTAAAGATACATTGTAGATTTCATGAGCACAGTCATGTAGAAATCTGATCATCTTAACAAAATCTTTTCAAATATTTAAACAGAAAAGGAATCTTTAATGCATATGGTTACTATTTCTCAAAAATAATTTTAAGAAAGAGAATCTAGAAACATTGATTTAGGGAAATTGTTTAGAGAAAAAAGGATCAAACAATAGATAATATTTTTTTTTAAAGAGATCAATACCCACAAAAAATATTCACATGTGATGAAACGTTAGGTTTTCTAGGATATACCACCTATAACATGCTTTCTAGGTTTTCAAAATCCTTTCTATCTGAAGAAAGCTCAGCAGTTGGAACCAAAGCTTTATGATGGTAATGTCATTGAGAAAACTAATGCCATTGTGATTCCTGACTCCGAAGAGACCTTAATGCTTGCTGAAGAGAGTCGTTCAAAAATGCTTTTAAAACAAAAGGATCCTATAATGTTAGAAAAGAAAGTTAATACTACACCAGTCGATTATGCTATTCTTAACCAACTTTCTCAAGATTTTGAAACACGATTTGTTCCACAAACTGAATTATCTGCTGAACAAGCCTTTTGGTCTCAGAATTCTATGAATTCTCCAGAACCCACTCTTTCTAGTAGACCCACCAAAGTTGAGGTTCCAAAAGAACTTCCTAAAGTCAGCATGGTTAATACGAGTTTGAAGAAACTTAAACACCATCTTGCATGGACTTTGGAAGTGGGATGTCAAGAAAGCAAACTTCGGCAACAGCTATCACTGAGGGCTCATGGGGGTTCGAACATACAAAAGCTTGTTTTAGGGATGAAATAATTCCATTTGTAAAAGCTCTGAAGGACTTATTTAATACATTCGATCAATATTTGATTGATGAACTTTCTGAAGTCCAAAATGTCTTTCATCAAATGGAACAGGCTGTGGAACAATATCGTTTAGAGTAAAAAATGTTTGAAGTTAAAATGAATAAAGTTTTGAACGAAAATGAATGACTCTTGGAACAAGTAATAAGCAAAGATATTGTGAACATAATTGTGAATTCTTCTATGGATAATGCTTCTGTGAATGTGCATGAATGTGAAAAGTGTCTCAAACTTGAGACTGAGCTTCTCAACAAAAAGGATTTCATTGAAAAAGAGACTTATGATAAACTGTTCAGAAGTTATACAACTCTTGAAAAACATTGCATCTCTTTAGAAGTTGATACTCAACTTAATCAGGAAATTTTTCAAAGGGACAATTCTGTTTCAAATCAAAGTGCTCCAAATTTTGATCAATACTTTGAATTAAATGAATTGAAAGCTCAGTCACAAGAAAAAGACACGGTCATAAGGAAGTTGAAAGAGAGAATTAAATCTTTAAGTGGAAATATGAATGAGGATAAGGTCAAGAAGGACATAGAAGAGATTGAAACGATAAATATTGAATTGGATCATAGGGTGTCAAAACTTATTGCGGAGAATGAACATTTGAAACAGACCTATAAGCAACTTTATGACTCGATTAAACCAACACGTATTCGATCAAAAGAACAATGTGATGCTTTAATTAATCAAGTTAATCAAAAGTCTGTGGAAATCTCTGATTTAAATGTAAGTCTTCAGGAAAAAGATTTGGTCATTACAGCTCTCAAGGATGAATTAAGGAAACTTAAAGGAAAAGATTTAGCTGATAATGTTGTTACCAAACACACTATTGCTCCAGAAATGCTTAAAGTTGATGTGGAACCAATAGCCCCTAAATTGTTGAACAATAGGACAACTCACTCTGACTACCTTAGGCACACTCAGGAACAAGCTGCGATTCTTAGGGAAGTAGTTGAACAAGGAAAATCCCAAAATCCTTTAAATAATTCCTTAGACTCTGCTTGTAAGTATACCAAACGAATTCAGGAGTTGCTTATAATAATCAGACAAACCTGCCCTAGCATCAACAATTCAAGTGACAAATTAGTGGCTGTGACCCCAAAGAACAAGGACAAAAGAGTTAGATTCACTGAGCCTGTCACATCCTCAGGAAACACAAACACAAAAACAGCTTCTTCATCAAACCTAGTTTCTAACAAACCTATGTTGTCTTCTACAGGAGTAAAACCGTCTACTAGTGCTAGCGGATCACAGCCTTCAGGCAATACAAAGAAAGATAAGATTCAGCAAACACCAAGTAGTACTCAGAAGAATAAAGTAGAAGCCCAACCTGGGAAAGTTAAATCTAGTTTGAAATATAAAGACTGTATTGTTGCACCTAAAGGAACTGCTAATGTGCAACATTCCAAGCTTAATGCGAATTCTGAACTTAAATATGTTAAGAGTAATGATTGCATGCTTTCTGATAATCATGATTTGTGTGTTCTTGATTTTATCAATAATGTGAATGCTCGTGTAAAATCTAAATCTGCTAAGAAAAATTCAAAGAGAAAAGTTTGGAAACCAACAGGAAAAGTGTTCACAAATATTGGATACACTTAGAGACCTACTGGTCGGATCTTCACTATAGTAGGAAATGCATGCCCTTTAACTAGGAAAACCACAACTGCTGAAGTGCCCCTTAGAAACCATCTACTCTAGAAAGTGATATACCTAAGCCTGTAGTAACATTGGTTTACTTCAAGGGAAAACCTAAGAAATCTAAAACTAATGTTCCCGTTAGCAAACCTAAGATTATTAAATCTATATCTGCTAACAAAAAGGAACCCAGTAAATCTTAGGGATCCATAGTTTCCGATGTTCCATCTTCCTCTCTTGATGAATGCAGGTCGTCCAAATTGTTCTCTGGTATTTGGACTCTGACTGCTCCAAGCATATGGTCGAAGATCACTCTCAGCTCACCAATTTCGTCAATAAATTTTTGGGTACTGTAAAATTTGAAAATGGTCACGTGGCAAATACATTGGGATATGGTGATTATCAGATTGGAAATGTTACAATCTCAAGGGTTTACTACGTAGAAGGGCTTGGACACATCTTATTCTCCGTTGGACAATTATGTGATTCGAACCTTAAAGTTGCTTTTCGTCAACACACCTGCTTCATTCACAATCTAGAAGGTGTTGATCTATTGACTGGATCTCGAGGAAACAATCTGTATACTCTGTCTCTTGGAGATATGATGGCATCCTCTCCTATATGTCTCTTGTCAAAGGCCTCAAAGACTAAGTCCTAGCTATGGCACTGATGTCTACCTCATCTGAACTTTAGTGCAATCAACCATTTAGCTAAACACAGTCTTATTCGAGGTCTCCCTAAGCTAAAGTTTGAAAAGGATCATTTGTGTTCTGCGTGTGCAATAGGCAAAAGCAAGAAGAGTCCCCTACAACCTAAAATCTAAAGAAAACCACTCAAAGACAAAACTCTATCTCTTACACATGGATCTTTGTGGATCAATGCGTGTCGCAAGTGTTAATGGAAAGAAGTACATCCTCATCATTGTTGATGATTACTCTCGGTTTACATGGGTAAAGTGCTTAAGTTCAAAAGATGAAGCTCCATATTTCATAACCAAGTTTCTTAAGATGATCCAAGTACGGCTTAAAGTACCTGTCTGACGAATCAGAACAGATAATGGCACTGAATTTGTTAATCAGACTTTGTGTGAATATTATGAGAAGGTTGGCATCTCTCATGAAACATATGTTGCTCGCTCTTCACGGCAAAATGGTGTCATTAAAAGATGTTATCGTACGCTAATTGAAGTTGCCCACACAATGTTGATTTATGCAAAAGCTCTGTTATTCTTATGGGCAGAAGCAGTTACTACCGCATGTCACACCTAAAATCGTTCCATCATACGTCTTCGTCATGGCAAAACACCATATGGAGCTTTTTACATGGCAAATCTCCTGAACTTATCACCCCCCCCTCCCCCCTTTGTTCTACGTATTTGGTGCACTTTGTTATCCAACAAATGATAGCGAGAACTTGGGCAAGTTACAACCGAAAGGTGATATTGGTATTTTCATTGGCTATGCACCCATAAAGAAAGCATTTCGAATTTACAACTGACGTACCAGACGAATCATTGAAACAATTCATGTAGATTTTGATAAGCTGACAGTGATGGCTTCTGAACACAGCAGTTTAGAACCCGCACTTCATGAAATGACTCCTGCAACAAACAGTTCAGGACTCGTGCCAAACCTTCCTCCTTCAACACCATTTGTACCACCTACAAGAACTGAATGGGTTATTTTATTTCAACCACTGTTTTGATTAATTACTCAACCCTCCATCAAGTGTTGATCGCCAAGCCCCTAAAGTCATTACTCCAATTGCTGAAGTAGTTGCTCCAGAACCCGCTGCATCAACCAGTTCACCTTCTTCAAAAACTGTTGACCAAGATGCACCATCACCTAGTAACTCACAAACAACACCTAAAACTTCAATCGTCACTGTCATTCCTAACGGATGTTTGAAGAAGAAATCCTGACTTAGATGTTGCCACGAATGAATATGATTGTTCTTTTGTATTCACTTCCAAGGAAAATGATTCTGAAGCATTTATTCTTATTTGGATGTCTATTCACCCTGTTTGTCACATTACTGCTCCTAACTCAGAACATGTTACCAAATGGACCAAGGATCATCCTTTAGACAACATCATCGGTGAACTCGAAAGACCTGTTTCCACAAGACTCCAACTTCATGAACAAGTCTTATTTTGTTACTATGATTCCTTTCTTCAATTAGTTGAACAAGGAACTATAAAAGATCATTAAGTTAAGCATTGTTGGATTGAAGCAATGGAAGAGGAGCTTCATGATTTGAACGTTTAAAGTCTAGGAGTCATTTCCTCGTCTAGATAAAGTGATGGTTATTACTTTAAAATGGATCTACAAGGTAAAACTTGATGAATTAGGAGGAATTCTAAAGAACAAGGCTCGTTGGTGATCTTAGGTGTCCATCAGAAGAGAGAATTGATTTTGAGGAATCTTTTGCTCCAGTGGCTAGACTTGATGCTATTTGAATTTTCCTCGCATATGCTGCTCACATGAATATGATCGTCTACCAAATGGATGTTAAGACGGCATTCTTGAACGGCATTCTGCGCGAAGAAGTTTATGTCAGCCAACCGGACGGGTTTGTGGATCAAGACAATCCGAATCATGTGTATAAGCTTAAAAAGGCTACTCGATGGGTGATAACAGTCATAGCGGCCGCGTGGTACGATCTATTGTTGAAGTTTCTACTCTCTCAGGAATTCTCTAAAGGAACCGTGGATCCCACATTGTTCATCAGAAGACAAGGCAAAGATATTCTCCTGGTACAAATCTATGTTGATGATATAATCTTTGCGTCTACTACACCTGAATTATGTGACCAATTTTCAAAAATAATGTGTTCAAAGTTTAAGATGTCGATGATGGGCAAAATATCATTTTTCTTAGGACTACAGATTTCATAAAGTCCCAGAGGCATCTTTATAAACCAGTCTAAATATGCTCTCGAATCTTTGAAAAAATATGGCATGGAATCTAGTGACCCCGTGGATACTCCCATGGTGGAGAAATCCAAACTGGATGAAGATACACAAGGGAAAGTCATAGATCCTACACACTATCATGGAATGATTGGCACCCTTATGTATCTTACAGCCAGTAGACCAGACCTAACATTTGCTGTATGCATGTGTGCCCGGTATCAGGCAAAGCCTACCGAAAAGTACCTCCATGTTGTAAAAAGAATCTTTAAATACCTAAGAGGAACCGTTAATAGGGGACTCTAGTATCCAAAGGATTCTTTTATTGCTCTAACATCATATGCAGACTCTGATCACGCAGGTTGCCAAGATACTAGACGAAGTACATCTGGAAGTATGCAATTATTGGGAGACATACTTGTTAGCTGGTCATCAAAAAGGCAGAAAAGCGCTGCGATATCCAGTACGGAAGCTGAATATATTGCTATGTCTGGCTGTTGTGCTCAAATCCTTTGGATGAGATCACAACTTACCGACTATGGCCTCAGATTCAATAAAATTCCAATGTACTGTGATAACAAAAGCGCTATTGCCTTATACTGCAACAACGTTCAACATTCTCGATCAAAGCATATAGACATCAGATTCCACTTCCTAAAAGAGCAAGTTAAGAATGGAGTAGTA
>BQNB010126414.1:0-19055 GCA_026074375.1 Tanacetum coccineum
TTATCATAGGAAGAACCCAAAAAGGTAATTCATACATTGAAGGATCCAAGCTGGATAGAGGCAATGCAGGAAGAGCTTCTACAATTCAAGTTACAAGAAGTTTGATCTTTTTGTAGATTTACCAAATATTAAAAAGGGCTATAGGCACTAAGTGGGTTTTTAGGAATAAAAAGGATTAAAGGGGAATTATGATAAGAAATAAAGCAAGATTGGTTGCTCAAGGACACACACAAGAATAAAGGATTGACTATGATGAAGTCTTTGCCTCTGTTGTAAGAATTGAAGCACTTAGGCTATTTTTAGCTTATGCTTCATTTAAAGATTTTATGGTGTATCAAATGGATGTAAAAAGTGCTTTTCTCTATGGGAAGATTGAAGAAGAGGTGTATGTATGTCAACCACCAAGATTTGAAGATCTAGACTTTCTTGATAGAGTATACAAGGTTGAAAAAGCACTGTATGGAATGAAACCTTGTCAACATATATGTTGGACAATGGGTTTCAAAGAGGGAAAATTGACAAGGCCTTATTCATCAAAAGGCACAAAGGTGATATTTTGCTGGTCCAAGTTTATGTGGATAATATCATCTTTGGTTCAACAAAGAAGGAGCTATGCATGCATTTAAGAAGTTGATGTATGAGAAATTTTAGATGAGTTCTATAGGAGAACTTACATTCTTATTGGGATTACAAGTGCAGCAGAAGAAGGATGGCATATTTATTAGTCAAGATAAATATGTTGAAGAAATTTGGGTTTATAGAAGTCAAGACTGCAAGCACACCAATGGAAACTCAAAAGCCTCTATTCAAGGATGAAGATGGTGAAGAAGTGGATGTTCATATGTATAGGTCAATGATTGGTTCATTGATGTATCTTACATCTTCAAGACCTGACATTATGTTTGTAGTGTGTGCATATGCTAGATACTAAGTCAATCCGAAGGTTTCACATCTTCATGTTGTGAAAAGGATTTTTAGGTTCTTAAAAGGTTAACCAAAATTGGGCCTTTGATATCCAAAAGATTCTCTTTTTTATTTGGTAGCATACACTAATAGTGATTATGCTGGAGCAAGCTTGGATAGGAACTCTACAATAGGAGGTTGTCAATTTATTAGATGTAGATTAATATCATGGCAGTGCAAGAAAGAGACAGTGGTTGCAAATTCCACAACAGAAGCTGAGTATGTGGCTGCTTCAAGTTGTTGTAGACAAGTGCTTTGGATTCAAAATCAACTACTTGATTATGGGTATAATTTTATGCATACCAAGATCTTTATTGACAATAATAGTACTATTTGCATAATTAAAAATCCTGTTTTTCATTAAAAAAACAAAGTATATAGAGATCAGACATCATTTTATTAGAGATTGCAATGAAAAAAAATTGATTCAAATGGTCAAAATCCATATTGGCAAGAATGTTGCAGATTTGCTTACAAAAGCTTTTGATGTAAGTAGATTTCAATACTTGATTGCCAGTATTGGAATGTTAAATCCTTAAAATCTTTTATCTCTTTATGTTTTTGTAGAGTTTTGTATGAATTAGTACTGTTATTCATGTCATTAAAAGTATAATTGGTGTTGCTAGTTATACTTAATACTGCTGAGTTTTAGTACTAAATACTGCTAAGTTAATACTACTAGTTATACTTAATACTGCTGGTATAATTAACATTGTGATTTTATGAGAAAAAGAATTAAGAGAATTGGTAAGAATAAAAACAGAAAGAGAGCTGTGTGAATTAAAAACAGACAGAGTGATTTGGTGAGTAAAAGAAAGCTGTTAGGTATAACTTAATGCTACTAGGCATAAGTTAATACTGCTGGCATAACTTAATGCTGTTAGGCATAAGTTAATGCTGCTAGGCATAACTTACAACTGCTAGTGAACGTTAATGTTGTTGAGGGTATTTTCATAAATACTTCGATTAAGGGTTTCAATCACTCATTTAATCGATTTCATTCAATCATATACTCTCTAATCACAAACCCTAACTCAATTTCATCATTCATCATCAAAACCCAACACAATGACGACCCTACAATTTGCTGATACTCACAACATGGTCGCGTTTTTGTCTAAATCCGCTGAAAGTAAAGGGTTTGAGCAGATAGTGGGTTTTCTGAATGCATATCCTATAAGATATGCACTAACGATCAATCCCACTATATATACTTCATGCATTGAACAATTTTGGGCTACTGCAAAGGAGAAAACTGTTAATGGGGTAGTGCAGTTACAAGCCCTAGTGGATGGGAAGAAGATAATCGTTACTGAAGCATTTGTTAGACGTGACCTTCACAACTGAATGATAAGTAAGGTACGGATTGCTTGTCAAATGCTACCATTTTTGAAGAACTTACAAGAATGGGGTATGAAAAACTTTCATAAAGGCTTACATTCTATAAGGCATTCTTTTCTCCTCAATGGAAATTCCTTATTCATACCATTTTGCAATGCCTAAGTGCTAAGACTACTACATGGAATGTGTTAGTCGTGTTTTTATTAAAGTGATGGTCATTAAATATTCCCTAGCCTTGTATAAGAAAAACATAGTTTACGGGAATTTATCTAAGCTAATTGGGCCTAGGTGTCGGGCTTAAGTCCATTGGTAATAGGTCCGGCCCAAAGTCAAGCCCAACAACCCAAGAAGGGTTTTATCTCTTGTAACTATTTAAAGCCCTCTCCAAGGGTGGAGAGGGTGTTGCTTCTCATTCTTCTTTTCTAAGTGCAAGTAACCATCTTATTTTCTCTCTTTGTCTCTCTTTCTAGTTCTTTCACTCTTTAAAAATCTTTTTCTTATTTTTGTGCTCATGGTGATGAAATGATATCTCTAACATAATGAGTTTAGTAGCACCATGGCTTCTGCAATTATCTGCCTAGCTATAAACTAGAAGTTTAACTTTTCAAAGTATATATTTGAAAGTATGGTGAAGAACTTAGATAATGCTGGTAAATTCTTGATGTATCCAAGGTTTGTGCAAGTCTTTTTGAATAAACAACTTGAAGGGATGCAATGTAACAACTCACATTTTCACACCTTTTACGACAATAAACATTCAATTATTTATTTTAAATTTTTATGCGTTTACTTTAAAATTTTCAACGTTTAGTCAAATCACGTAAACTCAAAAATCAACATTCAACATAAACGAGCAATAAACAAATAAAAGTTTATGTCAAACAAGTATTATAAAGTTATTAGGATGATAATTTATAACTTTTCATTATTTATAAACCATTAACCTATATACACTTCAACAAATACCCACTATCGTACTCAATATCCAAAAATTAATCTATTTCTTACCTATGCTCAACCATATCCGGTTATACAACACTAGGCATTCCAAATTAATTCCAAATCCTACAACAACTTCCCACTAACAACATTAAACAAGTATTGTTGTTAACTAATGGATCAAATTACCACTTTTAAACATCTCTTTTGCTCTCCTCTCATGCTAATCCACGGTTCATTTTAGAACAAGAAAAGAGAACACAAAGCAAGCATGCTTAAGTTGTCTTATCATTCTCTTACAAGTCTATGACACTTGTTCCTATTCTACAAGAGCTAGTAGAATTTTAAACCATTTCTTGCCTTTCTTTGTCTCCATACCCATGGCTACAACCAAGACAAAGAAGAAATCATACCACAACTTAATAAGAACAAGTCTCATCCTTGTTGGTAAAACACAAACACATTCTTAACCTTACAAGCTCAAATACAATATTAAACTAACCTAGAGTGTACTTAAAACACTTAAAAACTTCTTTGTCCCCTCATTGTCTCCCAAAACCAATGGTTACCATAAGAAGTGAGGGAAAGAAGCCTCAAGCCCCATACAATGTAGGGTTTCATCTATGTTGGTAAAGCAAGACATATTCTCTTCACTCTACTTAATAAACTAAGTTTAGTAGGGTACTAAATCAATAAACAAGTTCTTGTCCCCTCTTTTTTAATCCTCAAACATACGGCTACAACCAAAGGAGGAGAAGCAAGTCTCAAAGCTTCATGTATTGAGTTATAACATCCATGTTGGAAAAGTATGCAACAAACTCTTCACATTATATAATAAACTAAACATAGCCTAGTCCTTAACTAATAAACTATGTTTTGTCCCCTTCTCTTGCTCCCTAAACCGGACACAACCAAGAACACCAAAACCATGCAATATTTTTGTTGAAGAGTTGTTTCTAAGGCTTTGGTCTTGCAATAAATAGGAGAAATAAAGTGCAAGTATCTCACACACTTCACCATAGTAAGAACACTAAGCAAAACTCACTCTTTACTCCTCTTCTTGCCCACAGTTCGAACAGCAGACCTAAAACCTTCATAGTATTCGATTTCCAAACTAGTACAAGTACTCAAAGATCATTGTTAGACATACCTAAGGTGCATTGAAAGCTTGGGTTGGTGATTGCAAGAAGATCAAGGAGTTTTTCTTAGAATCTAGGGTTTTCCATTTAGGGTTTTCATCTTATTTAGGGTTTTCGGGTTGCATTGTTCTGAGTATCATCACCTTCAAGTAAGCATTCATCACAAGTTCATACACATTTTTACATCTTACATATCATGAATCATATATCATATATCATATATCACTCATACCACGTTGCTTGAAAACCAAAGTTCTTGAATGAAAAATACACAAGTATCTGATATAGTGCATATTTTGTGTTCACTATCACAATGATGTTTCTTGCTTGATTTTATCTTCTAGACACAGTCCCTAGACCTAAATAATGACCATGAATGAAAACTATAAGCTTAGGTTGTGTTTTGATGTCCTTTCAAAATTTATGCAAAGCATCTGATGTCGAAACCCTTATTGTGTAACATGAGCAAAACCTTGTCGTGTCAAATTTATGGACACACTACGTTCTAATATGACCTAAGTTAAGTAGCTATGCCAAATTTCAGCTTCTAACGTCGAGTTTTGACATGGGAAGACCCTCGTAGAAATTTATTATTTCATGTGTAAACAAGTAGAAACTTGTTGACTTTCAAGTCATTTTCTGACCCATTTGACCAAGGGATTGGGTCAGGCTATGGGTGAAATCTATAGACAGTATTGTATAGTACACCTAGGAAAAAGAATGAGCCAAAACGGATAAGAAACGAGGAAGATACGCTCAAATGAAAATCTACGTTTTGAAGCTATTATTATTAGAATTAGATTATGTTATAGTTGAAGTTTTTGTAGTCGGGACAGGTGGCTTTCCATAGCCCCTGAAACCAGCCAAATAGGTGTTGATACGTGAGAGTTATGGTCCCCCAAAAATCTAATATCAAAAATATTACATGCTAAAATAATATGATTTTCCTCCAAGTCTGGAAAATAGTCCAACCTTCGCGACTAGCACATTTGGGAACTGTTTTCGAGGCAGTTAGTGTCTGAATTGGTTGAAATGATAATCTAACATATTAAAGTACATAACTTCTAGTTTCTAGAAACTTCAGCCTTACATTTCTAGGACCCGTAACGAAGGAGATACTAAGTGACAAAATAGGCCACTCACTAATATTTAAAACTTTGAAAACACAAAAATAAACATTCTACTTTTCCGTAACCCACGTTGTAACTGGTAAAACTTAACGCAACTATGTACGGGTGATATAGGACTCATAATAAGGCATTTGTATCATTGAACACCAGTTTTCATTATCCTAAAAGTATATTACTACTTTAGGTTGCGGTTAAAGTTTCAGTGCATCATTTTTCTGTGCTTACCTTTTCATTGCCGATATTATAATTACTTGAGGTGAGTTTATAGCCCCATGTTTTACGTGTTTTACATTTATTTTTGGGGTGAGAACATGCTTGTTTACAAATTCATTTACATGGTTGTTTCAAACTCATTACATGTAAAGTGTAACTTTTCAATCTTAGTTGTTTTTCAGTTAGTCCCTCCGTTAGTCTGTTAGTTTCTCTTTTTGTTTTCTAGACTTTTGCACCATTAGTCCATTAGTTAAGTTTTAAATTAGTTTATTAAGTTTTAATTAATAATTCGGGTGCAGTTTTAATTGTTCAATAAACTTTTATAAAAAGTTCAAAAATTAGGGCTTTTATTCTTAATAATTTCGGCAATTTTTCTTATTAGTAAATTTCGTTTCCATTTATTTCATTTAAAATTTTAACTATTTCCCTATACCATTATAATTACTAATTAAAATCTTCTCCACCCTATCTTTTTTCCTTACCTCCTCACTCCACCCCTATAAACCCAAACACTACTAATTTTCCTATTTATCACCAAAAAACACAAAAACCCCCCCCCCCCCCTACACACCCCCCCCCCCCCTTACTTTTAACCCCGGTTAAAATACGTATATTATATATATTATATTATTTTTGTAAGTTTTAACTTTTTACCTTAGTTTAAAGTTGATAGTTGGAATTTACCTAAGTAGTATATATTTTATATATATTTTACGTGTGTAAAACTACAAATCAGTTTTTGGCGCCGCTGCCGGGGAGATAGTGTTTACGATTCCTACGTTTTTGTTTTGTTGATTTGTTTGAAGTTTCTTCGATTTAGAAGTTTCAATTTTGTTTTATAATTAAAATCCAAAAAAATCAAAAATATAAAAAGTAAAAAAATATTTTCATTTTCTTTTTAGTATAAGTAAAGATGAAAAAAAATTAGGAAAATCAAAAATATACAAAATCTTCTTTTATATTAAGAAATAAAACGCTCAGTTGGTAAAAATACCAAAATATAACATTCTCAACGGAAGTGTTATCATTTCAATTTCCGGTGACTTATTGGTTAAATCTGAACTAAAGATTTAACATTTGCCCTTTGTCTCACTACCAAGTACGGCTCACCTGAAAAGCATTTTCAAGAGCTCTTTTATCAAGTGAAGTAGTTGATTTTTGGTTTAAGTCTTTTCGTGTAACCGTTAAAATTCATTCATAAAAAATAAATAAAAAAAATTAAATCTTTAGTGTAAAAGTTTTGCTTTTTTAATTGTAGTTTTTCTTTTTTTATGCGCACTGTCGCAATCTCGATAGACGTCGACAAAATCTTCCGGTAGAACAATTGTTGAACAAAAACGTTGTTCAATGGGCAATCGAACAATGGCCAAATTGTTACAAGCACCTATCGAGGTTATGAGATGATATAGTTATTCCACCAATCAATGTAAACAATTTCGAGCTTCAAAACACTTTATCATATCTTGTGCAAAGTAATAGTTTACGGGTTAGACAAGATCTCACAATCACCTTCGATTTTTTAATATGGTCACTCAACGTTCTAGACTCAGAAGTTCCGAACAATTCGGTTAAGCTTTTTGCTTTTCCTTTTTCTCTAGAGGTGAAGCCCGAGATGGTTCGAATGATCCTCCTAGATCAATTCTCACTTGGGGCGACCTTGTTTCAAAATTCCTAAATCAAAACTTCCCACCTTCAAAAACAACTTAATTCGGAATGAGATCATACTTTTATCAAAAACCAACGAAGCCTTCAACGAAGCCCCTGGGCAGTTTTAAAGGACTCCTTCGTCAATGTCTCTCACCATGGGCTTCTCGGAACTCCCACAATCGCTACTTTTTACAATTCTTTTACATTCAGACGATCAAGGATGCCTTAGATTCTGCCCGGCAGGTGGCAATTTCTTGGACAAGATGCATCAAGAAAGGTTAGCGATTATTGAAAGCAAGAGTCAAAAGTTTGTTACTCTAGAAGTCGGCTAATGATTCAAGAGTGAGTACGGATGCTCCTCTTTTAATTCTTCACTTTCTAATTAATTCTTTTTTTTTCGCTATGCAACCAAATAGCCGTTCTCTCGGGATAAGATGACTAATCAAAATGAACACATGTTAATCAAAATGAAAGCTTTAGTTGTTACTCCTGCACCAGTCAAAGCAGTTGAGGAAGTTTGTGTCACTTGTGGATCAAATCATAATTTTAATCATTGTCCGTTAACTCGAGGTGGAAACGATTTTCCCGTTTTCATGACAACCTCAACAATTTCGCAACAAACCGCAGCGGCCGTTGGTAATTTTCTCCAAAGAAACCAACCCATCCATTTGGAAGTCAAATAAACCAGGGTTTCAAATCACGAAGTCCTCAAAACATCCAAAACGTTATCAAGGAACCAATTTTTAACTTCAAACCTAAAACCGTGAACAAACTTTAATCAAACCGTTCAAAACAACCACACCAAGTTTATCAAGGGCTCACCATCCAACCACCAATCAATCAAGTTTTACCTTACAACCTCCAACAAATTGGTTTTGAAACGGATTTTTGAAAAGCTACGTCAAAGCAAACCGACTGCAATATTAAAAATGTGCAAAATCAAAAATCAAGGATTGCAAAATCAATGGCAAATGTTACAAGTGTGTTATCAAGCCCTTGCACCAAGTTGATGATTTAGGCAATTACAATCCAAACTTTCAGTTCTTTTCCAAGCAAACCATTCCAAATCAAGAAATGAAAGCCAAGGCAATTACCAACTCGTAGTGGTGTTTTTACAATGGAACTCGATTCCACCTTCGGTGGTGAGAAAGGAAGTGAGGTGACAAAGGATACGGAGCTACCGGCACCGAAGACATCAACCTCCTCATTGATCCTATGAACAACCAAAGACAAAGAAACCAATCAACGAGCCTTCTTTCGTTGCCACAAACCTAATTTCCCTTACCCATCAAGGACTCAACAAAATAAAAAGATTCGTGAAAAGGATGATATCTAGCTTCAAAGTTATGGAAATCTTCACGTAATCTTCACTTTGAGTAAGTTTCGCGGAGGCCTCTCGTTCATATGCCAAGTTTGCTCCTGATGTTCAAAAGATGCTTAACAACAACGCAGTTGAGTTGAGTTACACAAAACACCATTGAATGAAAAATTGTAGTACGTTGTCCTTAAAAAGCTTCCAGAAAAAGCTTAGGTGACCCGGTCGATTTCTCAGTCCTTTGTGATTTTTCAAAAGTACGATAGTACTTAGCCCTTGCCGATTTAGGTGCTAGTCATCAATCTCATGCCTTAATCCATTTGGAAAAAGCTTCAACTATCAGGCCTAAACGATACACAAATGGATTAGAAATTAGCCGACCCTGTACATTATCCAAAAACAACCGGGTAGCAGAAAATGTTTTTGTCAATGTAGGAAGTTTTATTCCCGCCGATTTCGTTGTTCTAGATTTTTATAGGCCATCCTCGCAGTACCGTGATACTGGGGCCCTTTCTTAGGAACGGCTCATGCATTAATCATTGTTTACGAAGGAGAGTTTACTCTTAGACTGATGATCATCGTTAACCCTTAAATGTGGTGATGCACCTTCCATTTCATACAACAATCTTGAATCATTGAAGAAGGTTGATCTAATCGATGTTACTTGTGAAGAGTACTCACAAGAAGTACTTGGATTTTCTGATTCCGTTGCTTACAACAATCCTTCTCCGCACTTCGATCCGATTGTTTCTACTTCATCTCCAGCACTCACTCCGTTTGATGAAAGTGATTTTCTACTCTTTGAAGAAGCCGATGCTTTCATAGCAATCGATGATGAACCAGTTTTATCTAGTTTCAATGCTACATACTACGATCCGAGGGTGACTATTTCATTCTCGAGGCACTTCTCAACAAGATCTTTACCTTCACCAGACCAAGGAGATTATTACCCTGGAATTCAAAAAGATCTTAAGGTTGTTGACCAAAAGGTCCTCACTTGAACCCAAGATGGATTCCCGAAGGTGAACTTAAAGAGTATACCTCCGCATATCGAGTATGTCGTTTTAGAGGAAAAAACAAAAACTTCCAGTCATAATTTCCAAAAGATTTGAGCCCAAGAGAAAAGGACCTACTCATAAATGTTCTCAAAAACAAAAAAAGCAATTGTTGGAAACTTTCTGATATACGAGGCTAGATCCAGAATTTTTGCTCACTACAAAAATCTTTTTAGAAGATGATTTACCAACCTTCAGTCCAACATCAACGGAGGGTTAACCCTAAAATCCACGACGTCAAAGAAAGAGTAGAAAAACTTCTTGCCGGCAGGATTTGATTTATCTCAATTTCGGACTAGTCCATGGGTTAGTCCAGTCCTTTGTGTTCCTAAAAAGGTGGTATGACCGTGTCACAATCGAAGAAAATGAGCTGGTGCCTTACAAGATTAGTCACGGGATGGAGTGTTTGTATCGATTAATCGTAAGTTAAATGAAGCACTTGTAAAGACCATATTCCGTTGCCTTTCCATGGACCAGTTGTTAGAGCGATTAGCCGGCAACGAATTTTATTGTTTTTTGATGTTTTTCAGGGTTATTTTCAAACCCAATTGATCATAAAGATCAAAGAGGAAACCTACTTCACGTGCCTACCGGAACTTTCGCGTACCGTCGTATGCATTCGGTTTGTTGCCAATGCTCGGAACTTCTCCAACGTTGTATGACGGCCTTTTCATTCAATCGATATGATAGAGAAAACAATAGAAAGTTTTTTAGGGACGATTTTTCAGTTTTTGGAGATTCTTTTTCCTCGGTCTTGCCCATTTAAGATATAATGCTTAAAGGTGTGAAGACACCAAGTTAGCAACTAAATTGGGAAAAGAGCCTATGTTATGGTTAAAAAAGGGCATGGTTTAGGACATAAGATCCTAGAAAAGGAATTGAAGTCGATAGGCATAAGTGATTGTAATTTCTAAGGCTTCCTCACCCAACAACCGTCAAAGGAATTCGAAGTTTTCTCGGATGTGGGATTCTATCGATGATTTTATCAAAGACTTTTCCAAATCTCTCGACCCATGACCCATCTCTTAGAGAAGAACACTCCTTTATTTTTTCAGAAGATTGCATTCTAGCCTTTCAAACATTGAAAAAGAAATTGACGAAGCTCCATTTCATTGCTCCAAATTGGGACCAACCTTTTGAAAATCATGTGTGATGCAAGTGATTATGCATCGAGTGCGGTTCTAGGGCAAGGATTGAGAAGCATTTCGGACCAATTCAATTATGCAAGTAAGGGGGGTGGGGGGGGGGGGCAATGACCTGAAGCAGAATCGATTATACAACAAACCGAAAAAGAAATGCTTGCAGTATATTTATGCTTTCGAGGAAGTTCGTATATCTATAATGAACACGAGTGTTGTTTACACGGGGGACCACTCCGCTTGAAATACTTTTCAACAGAAAGACGCCAAGACAAGATTGCTTCGATGGGTTTATTCATCAGAATCTGATTTTAAGGTTATCGATACTAAGGGAGCTGAAAACTATGCAGTGATCCTCTCTGTCATGATAACCATTACGAAATACTTTGATCAACAGAGATTACCGAGACTTTTCCTTTAGAGACTTTAAGTGTGTTAATTCCAAAGACCAAAGTACCCCGTGGTTTCGCGCTTTGCTAACTACCACGCGGGGAAATTCATTAAAAAGGAATGTAACTCAAGAGAAAAACAAGTTCTTTAAGATGTAAAACATTATTTTTGGGATGACCCTTTTCTTTTCAAGACTTGTGAGGATACAATAATGCCGGATGGTGTGTAGTTGGCAAAGATGCTCTCTAAATTCTCGAGCTTGTATAGTGTCCAGGGGGACATTATGGTGCCAACTATACCGAAAAAAGATTTTTGATTGCCGTTTATATTGGCCACATTATCATAAGGATGCCTACGATTTGTCAAAACTTGTGATGCTTTCAAAGACAAAGGCAAAATCTCTAGTGATGAGATGCCTCAAAATGCAATCCAAGTTTGTGAGTTTTCGATTATGGGAATTGATTTATGGACCTTTTTCGTCATTAGGGTAACAAAATAATTCTAGTAGCCGTCGACTATCTTACAAAGTGGGTTGAAGCAAAGCGCTCCCTACCCAACGATGCAGGGTAGTTGTTAAGTCTTAAAATCCCTTTCTCCCGTTGGTGCTCCGAGAGCACTATATAGCGATCATGGACCAATTTTGTAACACAACTTTTGATAAAGTTATTGGTCTAAATTATGGTGTCACCCATCGTCTTTCGACTCCTTACCATCCTCAAACGAGTGGTGTAGTTGAATCATGAAGCGCAGGTTCAAAAGAATTTTAGAGAGGCGGTCGGAGAAAAAACCGTGCCTCGTGGTCCGAACAGATAGATGATTGCCATTCTGGCTTTTAGAATGCTTACAAGACTTCCTATTGGATGTACTCGTTTACGTTGGCTATGGAAAAGCGTGTCACTTACCAGTCGAGCTAGAACACAAAGCATATTGGGCTCTTAAGCATGCCAACTTCGATTTAAAGACCGCGGGCGATCATCGAAAGCTCCAGCTTAATGAACTTAGCGAGCTTCGTGATCAAGCTTACGGAGAATTCGTTAATCTCCAAGGCGAAGACAACGAAGTAACCGATTCAGATAAAGAACCGAATCTTCAATGTTGGTGATCAAGTCCTTCTTTTCAACTCCCGATTAAAGATTTTCTCCGGAAAGCTCAAGTCCCGTTGGTCCGGACCTTTTACAATCACCGAAGTTTATCCTTATGGCACTGCCAAGTTGTCTCATGCCGATGGTTCTAATTTCAAAGTCAACTGCCACCGTCTTAAGCATTACTATGGAGGGGATACACCACCATTGGTTATCCCGGACCTCCAGACTTTCCCTAAGGACAACTAAATTCAGGGATCGAGTCGAGTCTCGACTCGGTGATATTTTAAAAAAAAAGCCGCTTCGTGGGAGTTCACCCCATGCTTATCATCTCTATTTTCTTTCTATTCTTTATCTAATGTGTTGTGTTGAGAGAGGCTTGTTCTCTTTCCGATTTCTCGATGTTGTTTGTTGTTTGTTGTGATTTTTGCAGGATTCTCCCAACAAATTCAATGAAGCCTCTCGTGTCCGGTGTTGTTTCCCGTTCTACTCGAGCTTCTCATCCTTTGTGTGAATTTAGTTTGGGGAGATCCATATCCTTTCATCTTATCGATTAACGTTTATCTTTGCATACTTCATAAACGGCTTAGATTTTCGTAGAGACCCGACTTTAAACATTGAGGACAATGTTTCGTTTTAGTTTGGGGAGGGAATCTATCGATTTGATGTTGCTTGCTTATTGTTTTGTTCTCACGTACCCGTTTTGCCAAAAAAAAAAAAGTGTTAAGACAAAAATGTAGGTTTTCCGTTGGTAAGAATAAGAAGTAATTTTTGACCCGATCGTACGTGTAGAGTTCTAGCTTTCTTCCTTAACAATTAATGATGATAGTTTGTGCTAGTCTCATGTAGACTTTAAACATGCTAGACTTGAAATCGTTAGTAAATGAAGACTTGTGCTAATCTCAAGTAGATTTTAAATATGTGAGTTGGGAATTTTATAGGCTAAGTATTTCAAATATCTTTTGTGAAGAATAAGAGATGATAGGTTGTTTACGGAAGAAGGATGGCTACAACAAAGTTTATTTGGAAAACTTAAATGCTTAGAGAATAAAAACTTGTGAATTTTTCTTCCCCGAAGCTCTTAAAAATGATTTATATCGTGTTCTCTTTATTTTTTGCAAATAGGTTTACTCTTAAAAGTCTAATAAACATATTCAGAGAAAAAGCTTTATCAATGATGAGTCAAACATCGTTGGTAAATAAGAATTTTAGTTCAAGTTTATACTTTGGTTTTCTAAATACGAAATTTTTACTATTTAAAAAAAATAAAATAAAAAAAATCAATTTAGTGAAAAGGATGCAAGTTATAAATCCTTAAGTACTAATAATTAATATACAAACTCCATCGCAATAAAGTACATGGGCATTTGTCGGTTCGCTCCCGATGTGGACATGAATCGTAGGATTGGAGAATGTATATTAGGGTTGTATCATAATATGTACGCGAGCTTTGGTTTTCTCGGAGGCGAGGCGAATGTGTCGTTGAAAGAAAAGTGATACCAATTCCTAATCTAATAAATAGTGAATAATAAAGTTGCAAAGTTAGAAAATCAATAGTAAAAGTTTCATTTTCTAAAACCAAGGTGTTCTTTTTGAGCTAAAGTTTGCAAAAGTTTGCAAAAGTCTACAAAGCTTTTTCATCGGAAGTTCATGCGTTTCGGTTAGTATTCTCCGGATGGGGTGTCAAAAGCCTTAGCACTCCCCCGTACCGATGTCGGTGGCACTCGCTAGAGAAGATAGTCAATTCATGATACAAGTGAACCAACGATGTCTTAGCTAATGGAGGTTTTTGTTTGCTTTGAGTTGTGAATCTTCTAAAGTGATACATATGTAGCCCAAAAGGGCCCATGTGTAAAGCTTGGTAGGATTTCAACTATCTAATTTGTGATTTAATGGTGTTAAATTACTTTGAACACCCACTCACCTTAATACATGGATTACGGGGAAGAGGAATTCACAAGTGTAAATTATGAAGTAGTCTTAGTTATTATTTCGTAAATAGCGTGATCTTATTTTAAGCTTAGCATGGGAGAAGTGAAAAATCGGGGATGATGAAGTTATCTTTTAGACACTTAATTGTGCTTTTTATTCTATGATCCTAAAAGTTATCAATGAGGTAATGAAAACATTACATTATGTCAACACAAATAAGTTATAATTAGTAGTTAATATCAGAAAAATCATAAAAGAAGAAAAATCTTTGAAAAATGGGAAATTCGGGTGTTTTATAACTTGTGATCTTTTAAATTTCTCAATAAAAAATCTTTGCTACTTTTCAAAGGTTTAGTTTGGGAAGTTTCGAGATATTTGGTTATAAGGCATGTGATATTGCGTGAGGACACACAATCGTTTAGTTTGGGGAATTTTGATAAGTGTAAAATACACATATCCATTTATACCTAAATGGACCCAAATAAACCCAAAACAGACCAAAAATAGCAAAAATATGCTTGTATTTGTGTTTTGTGTGTGCAGGTATGGATAAATCAAAAATCACAAGAAAACAATCAAAAACAAGCAAACACGGACACGAGAATCAGAAGAGTACAAAGCCGAAGCCAAAAGAAGCCAAGCCTCAGCCCAAGCCTTAGCTAAAATCCTTTTATAACAACCACAAGGACCAATCTTGCATTTCCCGAAAGTTAATTATAACTAGAAAAGGCGAAAAGGAAGACAAGGGCCAAATGTGTAAACCTTCCAAACTTCAACAGTTTTAACTGTCGAAAAATAGGCGGGAAACCCTTTTACTATTCATCGTCTCCCCCGTTTTCACTGCCATGGTAAAACAAAGGGCAAATAGAATTAAAGGTTCGTGTCAATTCAAGGAAGCTCAAGCCAAAACACGGACAAAATTTGTCTAAAAAAAAAAACAAAATCAAAAGGGATTCATTAACATTTCTCTCAAGAAGGACCACGTCATCAATGAAAGAAGCACAAATAGTGGTGGGTTTTTGTGCTAATTTACTCACAAAACTAACACAAACGTCACATCAAAGAATGCCAGCCTGGCAATCCTCAGGTGTCCACAAATTGATCCAACGTCCCACAAATGATCAAATGATTGAAGAAATGAATGGCAGAGATTGAAGGTTTAGAGAGCAAGGCAAGAGGTCCTAGAAGCTTCAGCTTGGCACTATAAATAGACCTCATTCTCACACACACCAAGGAGTCTTTTTTTTATCAAGTTTCTAGTAATTTAGTTTAAATTCGTAATTTTCTTAAATGTAATTTCCTTTTTCAAGTATTGTAATCAGCTTCTTTAATTAATGAAATTCAGTCTTTAGTGTTTTAAATCTCATTTTCTTAGCTCTCATTTAAAGTCATAAGCTCTCTTAATAAGCTAAAATTGTCTCAATAAGCTCATAATAAGCTCTTTCAGTCTATAAGTTGAAATAGAGCTATTTTGTATCGAATTAATCTTTACTTAAACCTTAAATCAGTTTAAATCTAGCATGGCTCTTATTGGGGGGGGGGGGGGGGGGGAATTTAAGCTTTTGGAAGGGGATCTCAACTTGGAAGAGAATCCCCAAGGGGACTTATACATTAGCTATTAATAAGGCTAAGAGTTGTTAGCTGCCTTTATTGGTTCTTTTGTTTTAGCTAAAGGATCAAGTTAAGTTCCTCTTTTCATTCGTCTTTAATTTTAAGTTTAATCACGCCCATGTTATAGCTTATATGTTTAATATTGCTTAATTGCTTATTCTCTTTGTTATTAGTGTTTAAATGTCTCTTCTAGTACTTATTAGTTGTTTGTCTTCATCTGTTTTTGCTTAAGTAGTTATAGATCTTTAGTTATTAAATTCTGTCATAAAAACTCATAAAATCCAAAAATATTAGTTTAAATAGTTTAGATCTTAGATTAAAGCTTATTCAGTTGTTCACTTTGATGTAAAGTTTTGATTTAGCTAGTTTTTATCTGGTATTTAGTACTTGTTCATTAGATTTCTCTTAAAAAAGCTTTTCTCAACTCTGTCATAATGACAAAGGAGTGTTTGGTTTAGTGCAATCTCAAAATTACACTAGCAGTACTAACCTCAGTTAGTACTGCTGAGCCTTTACACTACCAGTACTAACCATAAGTTAGTACTGTTAGCTTTAATTTCAGTAGGATTAAGTTTAGCTTTAGCTTATTAAGAATTTAGTTTTAGTTGTCATTTTCTAGCTTATTTCATTGCTTATTTAGTTTTCAAAAGTCAAAATTGCTTCAGCAGTACTTTCAAGTGACAGTATGCCTGTGTTCTTAGCTTAAAGTTAGAATGGTAATTTTAGCTATTAGCTTATCTAATTCAGTTAGGTTTTAAGTTTTAATATAGCTTAATACATTTTAAGTCTTAATTTGCAATTTCTAGCTTATTTTCCTAGTTAAATTTAGCTGTCAAAAGTCATAAAAACCTGAAAACTCCAAAAACAGTACTTAGAGTCCTTAAGGATTTAAATTTGTTAATTCAGCTTATGATCTAGATTTTCCAGCTTAACTAGATAGCTTATAAGTAGTTTAATTAGTCCTTAATGTTTCAAAATTAGTTTAGCTTATTAAGGTATTTAGCTTGCTTGGATTTTGAGTTACTTTGCTTATTTCTGAGTTTGCTTATTTCATGATCAATTTCAGTAGCATAAAAGTAGTTTAAGCTTTAGTTTCTTTTCATTTATAGATTAAGCATATCATAAGCTCTTTAGAACTTCTTTCCTTTTTCATTTTGATCTAGTTTTGAGTTTTTTATAGCTTATTTTCTAAACCAAGGATAAGCCTCTTATCATGTACAGCTGTAGATATGCTTTTTTGAACCTTATTTGTGATTTTCAGCCCAAGTAGTCTTTATTAATTTTGTTCTCACTAGCTTCCTTTATAACTTTGCTTCTTTGAGTTTTCATTTAGCTCTTTAAAATTTCGAATGCATATTTGGATTAATTTGTTGATCGGGGTAGATTCTTCAGTGGTAGACGTGTACTTTTCAATCTTAGTTGTTTTTCAGTTAGTCCCTCCGTTAGTCTGTTAGTTTCTCTTTTAGTTTCCTAGACTTTTGCACCATTAGTCCATTAGTTAAGTTTTAAATTAGTTTATTAAGTTTTAATTAATAATTAGGGTTAAGTTTTAATTAGTTCAATTAAACTTTATAAAAGATAAAAAATTAGGGGCTTTTATTCTTAATAAATTTGGCCAATGTTTTCTTTTTTGTAATTTTACGTTTACATTTTTAGGGATTTTAAATTTGTACTTGTTCTCATGTCATTTATTTGTTACTTTTTAATAGCTTATCCAAAATATCTTTGTTCCATTCAAATCAGGATCGAACCTAAATAGTGGTTTCAATTCACTAGTCGTTGGGGAAACGACGGGTGATCCTACCTTACCGGTAAACATCCAGTAAATTTTTATATATATTATATAATTTTGTGTAGTTTTAACTTTTTTCCTTAGTTTAAAGGTGAATTGTTGGGAATTTACCTAAGTAGTATATATTTTTATATATATTTTCCGTGTATGAACTACGAATTAAACTCATAAGCTGAAGAGATTATACAAGTTGGTTTTGACAGCTAGGGAGAAATCCTCTAGAGATGAGTATAGTTTGGGTGAGGACGCATCAAACGGGAGATTAATGTTATTGATGCAGATGAAGAAATTACCTAGTTAGTGTTCAAGATGATGCTGACAAAGAGATGTTTGATGTGGATGCTTTAAATGGTGAAGAGGTGTTTGTTGAGGGCAAAATGAAAATGTTGTTGAAGAAGTAGTTGATGCTGCTCAAGTTTGTCTACTGCAACAAATGTTACAATAACTACTGAAGGAAAATTACTTTGGCTCAAGCACTTGAAGGCATTAAAAACTTCAAAACCAAGGTGAAAGGGATTGTTTTTCAAGAGCCATGTAAATCTACAACAAGATCAACAATTTTTTCATAACAACCACAAGAAAAGGGTAAAGGAATAATGATAGAAGAACCTATGAAGCCTATGAAGAAGAAACATCAAATTAGTTTTGATGAAGAAACTGCTTTAAAGTTACAAGCTGAATTTGATGAAGAAGAAAGACTTACAAGAGAGAAAGCTAAAAAAGAAAAAGAAGCCAATATTGTCTTGATTAAAACATGGGATGATATACAGGCAAAGATTGATGCTGATCATCAATTGGTTGAAAGACTGCAAGCACAAGAACAAGAAGAGTTGTCTGTTAAAGAAAAAGCTACATTATTTCAACAACTCTTAGAGAAAAGAAGAAAACATTTTACAGCTAAAACTAAAAGAGCATAAGAGAAAAGAAACAAACCACCAACAAAATCTCAACAGAGAAAGATAATGTATACTTACCTAAAGAACATGGAAGGATACAAGATCAAAGATTTGAAGGATAAAGAGTTTGATTCTATTCAAGAGATGTTTGATAGAGCATTCAAAAGGGTAAATACATTTGAAGACTTTAGAACATAGTTGGTGGAGGGCAAAGAAAAGAGAGCAAGAATAGAGCTGATGCAAGAGAATGCAAAGAAGCAAAAGGTAGAAGATGAAAAAGAAATAGCAGAGCTTAAACAGTGTTTAGAAATCATTCCAGATGAAGAAGAGGTAACAACTAATGTTGTACCTTTAGCTGTTAAGTCTTCAAGTATTGTTGACTGGAAGATTTATAAAGAAGGAAGAAAAAGCTATTATCAAATAATAAAAGCTGATGGAAAGTCTCAAATGTACATGATCTTTAGTCACATG
>BQNB010126415.1:0-19605 GCA_026074375.1 Tanacetum coccineum
TGTTCTACACGTGACCATTTATTCCGCTGCGTACTCGTGTTAATTTAATTGTTAATTAGATCATAAAACCCAACAGATTACATGTATGTTTATTCTGCAATATTATTGATAGTTTTTAAGGGGTCTTATGCAAATAACTCTATTAATAATTTGAAGATAATTCTCAAGTTCTTTTAACTTCATTATATGATAAGGTACCAAAAAAAGTGGTCAGGTCAACACGACGGTCAATGGTGGTCAACGCCGGTCAACTCGGGTTTTAAATTTTTAATTAGGTCTTTTCTTTCATTTTTAAATGACATGTAAGAATAAACTTTGTGATGTTATTGTTACAGACGAGACATATGAGAAGAAGAGAAGATAAGAAACATGAGATGGTGGCTAGAATTATTTATGCTAATTTAATTTTAAAGATCATATTTAATCTTTTTTAGATCTACTTAGTTATTTATGCTAAAATTTATTAATATACATATAATTGTAAATTTTATATATCGAAAAGTTTAATCCGCCTAGGCACCGCCTCGGCCAATTATTAGCTAGGCGGTGGTCGACCGCCCAACTAGCGCCTAGCGCTTTTTGCAACCTTGTGATAAAGTTAAAAGAACTTGAGAATTATCTTCGGTAATTTGGCCGTGAAACAAAGGATGAAATGGTTTTGTGTCACATTTAGGTTCTAGTTACAACCCGTAAACTTAATACTATCATATGAGTTTTCAAACCGGGTAACATTTCAATACAAAATTACAGCATATACCGTATTAAATAAATAAAAAATGTACCTTGTGGCTGAGGACATGAAGGTTGGGATGAACAAAGTGGCATCAAGGTGCCTATATCTTGAGATAGCTTAAGGAATTAGTCACACTCGAGTACTCAACATCCTGCTTTGAGTGAGGAAGAGGGGCAGGATGTAGAAGGAATTCACATCTCAAAGTTTGATATGCAAAAGAAGCAACATCAACATAATGATTCTCACTCCTCAGATCATCTAATGTTATCACTAGTCTGGTGCGTAATGGGGCTTGTCCTTTGAAAAGAATTTAATTGAGAAGTAGACCGTGCCTCAATCTTTAATCCTATCACTAGAGGAATGTCGAAAATTTGCAAGTCTATCTACATACGGCTTCCCAAGCATACCCTTCCTATCAAAATGGTATGGTTGCTTTTGGATTGTGTGTCGGCGTGTCATGCTAAAAATATTAAGGATTAAGTACTGCGTAACCCAAGTTTATATTGTTGGCAGTGGCATATGACATCAAGTTGGCGTCGTGCTACCTCAACATCATCATCATGAACTTATTGAAGATTTTGGTATGTCGTTCGATAGTAAAATATATTACATGAGTACTCATTGTGAATACAACTATGTACTCTAAGAGCGGAGGGAGTGGTGGTGCCATCGCTTGGCGCCAAGCCTTGGCGCGAGAGAAGCCCGCGGCGCACCATTCCGTGGCTCGCGCCAAGGGTTCTCGCGACGTTGCTAACAACCTACGCCAAACTTAATTATTTTTTTTAAATGTATCCGTTTCTAGCCGTTGGGAGGAGCGGTTTTTCAAAAAAATACCCCAAAACCCTAATTTTACCCCTTTAAAAATCCTTTAAATACCTCCTTATTATTTCATACTTCACACACATTTTCAATACATCTTCTACATCAATACTTCTCTTTTTTTTTCAAATATGATCTAAATAATCTCAATGATTTCGACCCAACCGACAAATACGATCATTATGATGCGATCTTTCAACCCGACTATGATCGATATATGCGGGATTATGAGTCGTATCAACATTATGTGGGTTTGTGTGAGCAAGAAGCCGGGGGTTCGAGTGATGGTCCAAAGAGGAGGAGGACATACATATATCGTGAACGAGAAGAGGCAGAACAAAGGCTAATCCACGACTATTTTGGCGACGACGAGTATGAACCTAAATAGCCTAAAGAAAAGTTTAGGCGCAAGTATCGTTTATTTGTGTTATATAATACTTGATGAAAATATATAAATGGATTGAGTTTTATATGTGTTTTCATTTGTATAATTTTCATCAAGTACTATTTAACACAAATAAAAATATTTATAGTCAAAGTTGAACATAAAAGACCTAAAAAAGTCTAAGTGGACGACTTAAATGGACGGAGGAGTAGTGGTTAAAAAAGTACACATAATACTACATTATAAACATTTTCAAACCCATTTTTGAATTTATGAAAATTAAGTAGTGCAATTTTTTATGCACGTTGTACAATCTTTTTATGCAACCAATAAAAGTCAAACAAACAATTTAACACCCTCTTTAAAAGCCATTAAAAAGACTGTTACACTTCAAGTTACAAAACATAATGTACAATCTTTTTATGCAAGCAATAAAATTCTGCCAAACAATATAACACCCTTTTTAAAAACCATTAAAAAGGCTGTTACATTTTATCACTATAAATTATAACACAATCCCATTTCACACACACACACAAAACACTACTTGACAAAAAATACTCACTATTCTCTCATCTCGTAAAAACTATCATCCACCACCCCAACCTCATCACGTCGGCCCTACCACCGGACGTCACTACCACGCCGGACGCCACCACTACACCGGATGCCACCACCACGCCGGACGTCACCGCCTACCACCCAACGTTACACGTAACACTTTCAAAATATTTTTTTTATTGATTTACATATATTGTTTGTAGATCTAGGTTGTCGGTAATATATTTAATGTTTTAATTTTTTTATAGAAGTTGCTGCCGTCGCGCCTGAGTCACCGGTATTAGAAGGTGAATTCCTCATATCCTTGTATTCATCACTAGCATCTTTATATATAGATGAGTCCTAAGACTATACAAGGAAAATGACAATCACAATTAATGATACATAATTGCTAATGTCAATCGAGGCAATCACAATTAATGATAATTGCTAATGACAGCTAATACTCTCCCGCAGTTTGAGCGGGAGGCTTCTCGAAATCCCAAACATACATTTAAATCCCAAAAAAAAAAAAAAAAAAATTAAATGGAAATGGTGCGTTTCAACGCACGTTGCTGTGGTAACTTGCAGGCCAACGCCGTTGCAACCTTTCACATGGCGGTATCATACCAGCCACCAAACAGGCCGTTGCCAAACGAACTGGCAAAACGCCGGTTGAGGCGCTATGACACCGTACTATGTAATGTTTAATTTTATGTAATGTTTAAGTTTTATGTAATGTTTAAGTTTTAATGTATTGTTTTTTTTAATGTAATGTTTTTAATTTCAATGAATTTTATTTTAATTATATAAATAAGTGTATTTTAAATAAATATGAAAAATAATAATAATAATAATAATAATAATAATAATAATAATAATAATAAAATACTATGGCACCAGAATTCTGGTGTCAAACCAATGCCACTGAATTCTGGTGCCATAGCATTTCTGGTGCCACTGAATTCTGGTGCCATAACGATCGTTACTTAACAGCCGTTAGTGGGAGAGGGAGAATTTTGTAATTTTTTAAATGAGGGTAGTTTTCGTCATTTGCGTCATAGTGTGGGGGTATTTCGTAAAATGTATGCTAAATGGGTTGGGCCGGAAAATTGGCTCAATTTTGGGCCAAATATAGGCCGGTTTTGGGCCGGGTTGTGGGCTGGGTCACGAGTCGGGTCGGGGCTCCGTTTTGCAAACAGTTTTCCTGATGATTGTATATATATATATAATTCCATAACTTTAATAATGATACCTCCTCACACTCATTCATAGTGTTTTAAACGAATTGAACGTTTTGTGAACATCGTAAACCGTTTAGTAAAAAGTCTGTTCCATTTATATTTAGTTTCCTTATGCTTTAATCCAATATCTCGCCATATATACCAAACTCAATAACACAAAGGTACCCCAACTATGATTGAATGTCAGGGAATGCTCAAGTCGTAATCCGTATTTATACGGCTAGAACTTGAGCCTATTAGGGCACACACGTATACACCGAGTGAACGTTTTATTAATATAATTAATATATTCATAGTAATTATATTAATTATATTAAATAACGAAATAATTAAACGGCAGTTAATTATACCGCTAGATGTTATAACTAATTTATAAACGATTATTAACAAGTAAGGGACTTGTTAGTACAAAATCAAAACCCATGAGGTGTTTGGATAAGGCATGTCAAACCAATGAAAAAGAAAAGGAAGGAAAGTGTGTTTCTAGCCAACTTGAGGAGGTGCATGATTGTAACTTGGAGACCAAGTTACTTCAATATATAAACACCCCTAGCTTTCCCTCATTCTTTCTCACGATGTATAAAAAAATTACAAAACCTTAACGATTGGCAAAAAGCTAAAGGCAAAAGTTTGACTTGCCTCATTCAATCGGTAGTATAACAAAACCCAAAAGGTTTTACTTCGATCGAGCTTTGTTAGAGCTAGGTTAAATACTACGTACAACTAACTGGTAAACCTTAACATATATTGTTTCTTATTATCTGCGTATTGAAATCGCTGCATGTGTATAGTAGTTATAGTCATGATATATGCATGCTGTTTGTATAGCCAACTTTATGATTAGGGTTGCATGCAGATAGAGGATTTTTTTTGGTTGCTCATTATATCTGCTTAACATATAAGCGAAAGCATAAGCATAAATAGTGTTTGGATCCGCTTATAATGGTTTTTATGTTAGATGCAAATGTTTTTTGATGTTCATGAGTGTTGTGCGTACGGGTCTAATTATATGATCGAGTGCGTCTTTAATCTAGAGATGTCACGCACATGTCTTAATTAGCTGTTTAGTTTGCATGTTTATAATTAAACTCTCTGATTGCCAGGTTTATAATTAAATTGAAGCCCTAGAAGGACATACTCTTATTGGTGATGGATTTGAAGAAGCCACAAGTTGTGAGAGCCCGTAAACGACCCGAAGTTTATCTGCCTCATGCAGAGATGGGAAAAGTTCGCTTAAGATTCGCACCCGAACCAAGTGGTTGTCTCCACATTGGTCATATAAAGGCTGTTTTATTGAACCAAAACTTTGCTCAAAAGTTCGACGGGAAACAAATCATGCGTTTTGATGATACAAATCCAGCTAAGGAGAACAATGAGTATATGGATAAAATTATAGAAGTTCTCAAGACTATGGGTATTAAATACGAGGAGGTCACATTTACTTCTGATTACTTCCCGCAGCTTATGGACATGGCGGTAAAGTTGATCAAAGAAGGAAAAGCTTTTGTTGATGATACCCCACGTGAGCAAATGCAGAGCGAGCGTATGGCCGGGATTGATTCCAAGTGTAGAAACAACACAGTCGCTGAAAATATCGAGTTATGGAATGAAATGATTGCTGGATCAGATAGAGGATTACAATGTTGTTTAAGAGGCAAATTAAATATGCAAGATCCAAACAAGTCACTTCGTGATCCAGTCTACTATCGTTGCAATCCAATGCCGCATCATAGAATCGGTCCAAAGTACAAAATATATCCGACATATGATTTTGCCTGTCCGTTTGTTGATTCTATTCAAGGTATTACACATGCTCTTCGATCTAGCGAGTATCATGACAGAAATGCTCAGTATTTCCGGATTCAAGAGGATATGGGGCTTAGGAAGGTTAATATATATGAATTTAGTAGGTTAAATCTGGTTTATACACTTCTTGGCAAACAGAAGCTTCTTTGGTTTGTGGAGAATGGAAAGGTTGATGGACGGGATGATGCCCATTTCCTAACTGTGCAAGGAATTGTACGCATAGGTCTACAAGTCGAGGCATTGATACAATTCATACTTGAGCAGGTAAGTATTTTATAAGAGCATTACTATATATATTGTAGGTTATGATAGAAGTCTCGTCTCATCCAAGACTGCCTAAATATTTGAAAGCACATCTTTAAATGTTCGCATACTTCATTCTGATATGTCCATAGTTGGTATCCTATAATCTGGAAGTGGAAGGTGATAATATAATATCCAAGTTCAATCTTTAATGTGCATTTTTGGAATTGTCTTTTATCCTTATTTTAGTGCAAGTCTTTTTGCGCGTTTTAAATGTGGGAAAAGGAGGCAAAGTGGGTGGGTTAGTGTCAAATATGATTAGTCAATTACAAATATTGTGCACTATCATTTTTAATATTAGTAGTAATTTAATTTGTTTGCGCAAAAAGTTTAATTTAACAATTAATAAACCTTGGATGAATTTTAACTTTTTTTCTTTCTTTGCATTTATTAAAACCTTTTTGACCCCTTAGAGATAAAGCATAACTCGAATTAAATGGGTTGAAAGTGTCACCTCTACGTTTTTAATTGCTAGATCTTACTTATGTATTTGTTTTTCTAACAAGGGGGCATCAAAGACTCTAAATCTTAAGGAATGGGATAAGCTGTGGAACATCAACAAGAAAATAATTGATCCCGTTTGTCCTTTGCATACTGCAATTATTAATGACGGACACGTTTTGTTAACTTTAAAGGACGAACCCGAGCCTCTATTTGTGCGTATGATTCCAAAGCATAAAAAATATGAGGGTGCTGGAGAGAAGGCTACAACTTTTACAAAGAAGATATGGATAGAACAAGCTGATGCTAAGGCCATAGCTGAGAAAAAACCGCCTAATGTGGAAGTTACGTTAATGGATTAGGGCAATGAAATCGTTGAAGAGATCAAGAAGGATTGAGATGGAAATGTGACAGAATTATCTAGAAAACTGCATCTCGAAGGATATGTTAAGGCGACACAACTCAAACTTACGTGGTTACCCGAGATTAATGAGCTCACTCATCTAACTCTGGTGGAGTTTGGTTACCTAATCACAAAAAAGAAGGTATGTTTGTTTGCTCTTCTTTTTCTGATATAGCTAATTATGTAGAAAAATTTCTAAAAAACCTTTAGCTTTGCTTGTTGGCTTAATGGGTGGGTTAGGTGATGGGTCAAAATTAGTCTGTTTATGTTGGAAATTTTGTAACTCCAGGCCATTCGTTACTTATGTATGATTTAGAAAGTACACATTGTGTGTGCGGTTAAATTGCATCATTATATTTTTATTCTGAACTTTGTGAACATCGTCTTATTTGTCAACATGTGTCTTGGAACTATTGGGTTATCAAGATGCCTTTACTATAGTTGTCAATTTCAACTGATTCACTTGTGAATGGGCTGATTTGGGTATGTTTTATTTTTACTGCTATAAATAAACCTTTCTTATAGCTAAATGTGAAATGGTTTGAAGGTCACCCATCTGTGTCTATTTCAATGCACACAACATGCTAGATTATCTTAGCGATTTAGTTAAATATTCAGATCATTAATGTTTATGTAAATTTGAGCACAGATGGATAAATATGGATTAGTATATATTTGTTAAATGGGCAAAAAGTTAGTGGGTCAACTCCAACACATACTATAAAATGATCCTCTAGTTCTTGATGAAGATATGTTCTTTTTTTTATATGTTTAGGAGAAGTTGAGTTCAGCTTGGTAATGGGTATCTCTTTTTGTAAGGAGTTTATATTATCTGTTTTATGTTGCAGTTGGACGAAGATGAGGACTTCGGTGACGTGCTGAACCCAAATAGAAAGAAAGAATTTGCAGCAGTTGGGGATGCAAATATGAGAAATTAGAAATGTAGAGACGTACTTCAGCTAAGGTGTGATGTTCCTTTCATCACACCTTCAAAACCGATTACTCTTTATTCTATTCTAGATGGCAAACAAACTGCACCACCCAAGCAAAACCCAATTCTCATTTCGATCGATGATTGCAAAGGTTTTTGCATGTGATTCCCTTTTTTGGAATGTTGTTCAACGCAACTATCGGTAACATAGTGATACAAAGATTTTGGAGCTTATCACGTATGTCATTTTCTTTTAGTTACTAGATGTTTTTATACATTGCAAATGATTCTTCTATGTTTCCAAACTCTTGTGATGCCCTAACTTGGTCACTGCATTCTTATTGCAATTTCACCTATATGTATGTCATGATAACATCTTATTGTTTAGTAATGGGACCATGTTTGAAATGTTTAGAAGCAAAAGAAAAGTAACTTAGGGTCTGTTTGGTTTGTAAGTGGGTTTAGAAGCAAAAGAAAAGTAACTTAGGGTCCGTTTGGTTTGTAAGTGGGTTTAGATTCGGATTCGGATTTTGATTTGGTTTGAAAGAAACGAGGAGAGAGAAAATTAATTATTAATTTTAAAAATACATTTGTTTTATTAATAAATTATAATAAAGCATATAATTTAAAAATAAAAAGTACCAAAAAGAATGAGAAATGAAAAAACATGTGGTTGAAAAGAAGAGTTTGTACTTGCTCTGACATAATTCTCTAAAAACCTACCCGTGTGAGTGTGGTTGAAATATTAGGCATCAAAGTATCAAATCATTGCGTCAGTCCAAAATATGTGTACCAAACAAATGATTTGGGAAATGAATGAGTCCAAACCACTTAAAACCCTCACACCAAACAGGCCCTTAGTAGAAACAAATGTATTATACAGTTAATTGTCATGCATTACAAGCGAAGTTTGATTACATACTTGTTTTAAGTAAAAAAGAAAAATAATTAGGAAGAAGTGACGATAACAAGAAAAAACACACCGAATAAATTAGATTACAAATTTGGTTATGTTCGATTTTACCGATTCAATTAGATTACAAATTTGATTCAGTTTTAATTCGATTCGATTCTGTTCCCGAATACGACTAAGGGTAACATCCGAATAAATTGTTGCCACATAATAAGGGTGTTAATTGTTCGGGTAATACCTGAATAAACCAAAAACCGAAACCGAACTGAATTTGTCAAATCCGAACCAAATTAAATATTCGGTTTTCGTCTTGGCAAATGAAAACCGAATCTAACCGAAAAACGAATACAGATAAATATGTATATTTATATTTAAAAAATTCAAACTATTTCCTAGTATAAATATAAGATTTTGTAGGCTTAAAATTTTCTTAATACTAAAAACCTATATAATAAAATGAATAAATAATAAAAAATATGTAATTCGAATTTGATTTTCTAGCCGAATTGATCGAACCGAATAAACCGAAAAACCCAATAACAAAAAACGATGAACACCCCTTAATACATAACATCTTCAAGGTTACTAGACTCTCAGCCCGCACACAAAAGTTAGTGGACTCACAATAAAACTCACTTAAGGGCTTAAGGCTGATATTCGGGCCAAATTTTACATAGAAAAAAGAAACCGACTTTGGACTTTCAAATACTTGTAACACGAGGCATGCAGACCCGTGCGATGCACACAGATTATATCTAATGTGTTTCAGATGGGTTGTGTGTAATTGTTGTTGGCGTTTTTGGCTTAGTCTTGTTGGTCATTAGAGTTTTGGTGTTGTGGTTATATTAGTTGTAAAAAGTAGTCATGAGTCAGTGATGTTGGGATGCCGTTCCATTTAACATATGTTTAGTATTAAACTATAAATACGTTTTTATTCGTTTTTATTTGTATTCGTACGTTTTCATTTTTTTATCCATTTTCGGACGTTTTCGTCCGGTTTTATTTGTTTTCATATTTTGTCATCCTTTTTAATACGTTTTCGTACATAATGGGACTTACCCACTGCTTGCATGGCCGTGTAAAATCAATTGGATACATTAATGGTTCTTATATAAAAGATAAAATCAATTTGATACATTAATGGCTATTGCATGAGGGTTGTGTACATAGTGCTATTTGTCTTGCACCCCTCATAATGGATACCTCCACAATAAATTAAGGGACTCAATCATTTATAATAATAGATTTTTCTTGCACCCCTCATAATGGATACCTCCACAATAAATCAAACGACTTAATCTTTTATAAAAATAGATGACCACGTTTAATTATGGTATAATAATTCCTATAATTAGGAAGGTTAATTTTATGGTATATGATTGATGGGCTTTAAGTACGTATATCTCCTATAAAATCAACTGCATGAGGAAAAACACAAACAATACATTATTAGTCTGAAGTCGAAGTGCAATCTTTATGATCGATCATGGTTTCTTTTTTGATGTTGTTAGTACATAGTTTACTTTGGACTATATCCACTAGCAATAGTGATTGTTCTTCTTGTTGTGATAATGATTTTAAACAAGTGCACACCGATGTTTCTTGGACTCCAAGGTTGTCAAATTTAGTGATATTTGTCTTGATCATACTCGATATAGTCGTGTATAAGCTAAGAAAACTTCACGAAAAATCAATGCCTTTCTCATCAGAACATCCATGCCGCCGCTTTAGCCTAGCCGAGATTCAGTTAGCAACAAATAACTTTGATCCGGAAACAATCATAGGAAAAGGTGGATTTGGTAAAGTGTATAAAGGTTTTATTGATGATGGTGGAACAAGAACAACTGTCGCAATCAAACGGTTGGATTGTCTATCTAGACAAGGAGCCAGTGAATTTTAGACAGAAGTCAAGATGCTTTCCAGGGTTTGACATGGTCACTTGTCTCTTTAATATGATATTGTAGGGAGTTTAATGAGATGATGTTTGTATACGAGTATATCTCAGGTGGGGACCTTGCAAAATGTTTGCATAAAGTCGATGGAAAGAGTATACAGACTCCTTTATCTTGGGTAGAACGTCTGAAGATATGTATCGGGGCTGCACACGCGTTGGATTATCTTCATACTGGGATAGGAGTTAAAAACAGAATCATACATAAGGATGTTAAAAGCTCGAATATACTTCTATATGAGAATATGGCAGCCAAAGTATCTGATCTTGGGCTGTCGAAAATAGGTCCTGTTGATCAATCGTGTACTCATGTGAGCACCGATGTCAAAGGGACGTTTGGCTATCTTGATCTGAATTATTTCATGACAGGTAGATTAACAAGGAAATCTGATGTTTACTCATTCGGGGTTGTACTATTAGAAGTATTATGTGGGAGGCCTGCTGTTGATCCAAGTCTCGACGAACGGGGACTGGTGGGATGGGCCTAACGGAACATAAAAGAAGGAACATTAAACGATTTAATTGACCTGAATATGACGAGTCTAACCCCTTGCTCAAGGAAGAAAATCCAAATTATACCTGATTGTTTAAAAGCATTCGTAAAAATTGCAGTTAAATGTTTACAGACTCGGCCTAAAGACCGTCCAACTATGAGTGAAGTAGTAGTCGACCTTGAGGCTGCATTGGCATTGCAAGAAAGAGGGGAGTATCTTGTACGTAGTCACTACAACAACGGTGAACAAATAAGTTCAAGTTCATACAGCAAGACCGGAAAGATAATGTTATCAAGAATGTTACGAAAAATATTGCCTGCAAAAACCCCTGTAAGACCTGGTAAGTTTTTCATCTATTGCTTTCGGGTTATTTGCATACAATACCAATGTGCTTTTTCAAATTGCCATGTTTTAGCCATTCTACTTTCTTTCACTAAAGTTTTTATATAAATTAAAGTTCCTCATATATATGAACCCGATTTTAAGGTTTTTTTTTTGCTACAGAAAGACTCGAACAAGACACAAAACCATCTTTTTATGACTCATATGTACTGATGTACAAAACCTAAAAAAAATATAATGAATAAATCAAGATAAATGAAAAAGCACGTTGAGTCGTTGATACTTGATGCAAATAACCAATATCTAAAATGTATACGTGTTTATTTGACTTCAGATGTTAAGGACGGATCGTCGCATGGAAAGAAGAAAAACAACAAAGATGGTTATCTAAAAAAGTTATACCGAGCAAAAGTGGAGCGGGTTTCCAAGAAGTTGAAGATTGTGGTCTGAAAAAATTCAGCTTACATAATCTCAAAGTTGTGACTAGGAACTTTAGTGACGATATGGTGGTGGGTGAGGGAGCTTTTGGAAAAGTTTTCAAAGGTTGGGTTGAACTAGAAACATATATATGTTCCTTCATATTAAAAATTTATATTTTACTTCTTTTCTTTGTAATCGTTGCGATGGTTTGATTTTTTGTTCTTTCTTAAGATGGCTAATACGAAAAGGTATCAAGCCGTATACGTGAAGAATAAGTAATTGCTTGTAGGCGACATATTCGTAAACAAACTATACAGTAATGAAGCAAGAATTCTTTTTGAAATAGTGATTCAAGAACTGTAGATAAATTTTTATATTTAACTGTTAAGTGAAACTACATTGCACATTGCACATATTAAGAAGTATCACAAACTATCATATTAAATTATCAGTATGTGACACAACAAACTAATTAAAGTATAACCAACAAATAGAATCAAGGCACTATTTTATTAGATCAACAAAAAAAATGTAGACAGTTGACAATTGAGGACATTATTTGTATAAAAAAAGCAACACAACTGTTTTGGTGGAAAAAAAATCTTTTGTTTTTTCTTCATGTGTGGAACACAAAAAAATAGCATTCTATACAATCAATTTCTTGCTTTTGAAATTATGCTAAAACCAACTTGTGTAGTGGAGCTTGCAGTTTAAGTTACGAAAGCATTCGGCGGTACGTATGTGCTTATTTCTTTATTATTAAGAGTTAAGTACATAGATCATCTTTACGGTTGTCCCGAAATTGCAGTTTTCGTCATAAAAGTCCCAAATTATACTCATCGTCCCTGTAGTTGTCCATTTTGAGTTGAACGGTCCTTTGACCGTAACTCCATCCAAAATTTCGTTAACTTTTATTATCGTCAGGGGTATTATTTTCAGTTCACATAGAATAATACCCTAAGGACCAACGTTGCAACACAAAAGAGCTTATAAACCCTCCATCATTTTACACATAAGTACCTCTGTGTCTCAAACATTCTTGTTTCTTTGTTCCTCTCTCGAAGACGCACTCACTCGCTCTCAAATCCTAATCTTCGGTGGGCATTCATTATATTATTAATAGACATGAATAAAGATATATCCATTTATGATTTTTAACAATTATTGCCTAATTAAATGTTGCAGCTGTGAGTTTACTCATCGTTTTATTTTTTCAATACCAACTCTTCATGGGTGTGGCATACGGCTAGAATTGCGCATTACCATTTTATTACAAAAACATCATACAATTTTAACTGTCAATAGTTTTGGATGCTCTTCATGTGTAATAAAGTTATCTAGAAGACCTCAAGTTGTTCCATACTTCCATTATGATTTGTTTTTTAGAAATGTGTTAGTGATATGAGTAGTTGTAAATTCTACGGTAACCAATGCCAAAGTAATTATCTTCTTTTAGGGATATGTCAGTGAAGTTACTTGCATTCTTATACACCTTGCATATCATATTACAATGTAATAGTTATAACTGCGAACATGACATAATCTTTATCTGAGACAGGATTGTTCAAAGCATGTGAGCCATATAGTCGCTAGGGATGGGATCATGAGAAAACCTTATTTTGGTGGAAAACCCAGAAAACCTAGAAAAACCAAACAAATGCCCTAAAAAAACCAAACAGATGCCCTAATTTTTTCAGGCTAAAAATTGTTTTTTCAGGCAAATATGGCCTCGATTTACACTCTGTAAAAACAAAAAAAAACAAACAGATGCCCTAAAAAACTAGGGCATCTGTTTGATTTTTTTAGGGCATCTGTTTGGTTTTCTGGGTTTTCTAGCAAAATATGGTTTTCCCTAGAACCCATCCCATAGTCGCTAACCAGCTTAATAATGATACAATGAGGATGTGGAATCTTGCAAACCTACTTGTTCTTTTTCTGAATGCGAGTTATAACCCAATTTTGGTCCTAATAATGGTTTTCCAGATCCATTTAGTCCCAATAATGGTTTTACCATGAGGTTTAGGAACCAAAGTCTATACCTTGTTCTTTCCAAATTGATTCAGCTCTTCTTGCCTTGCAATAATCCACCCTTCTTCTTCCAGAGCTTTAATTAGTTTCTTGGGTTTCATTTTAGAGAGAAAGTTAACATAGAGACATTCATGAGCTGAAGCAGTTTCTGAGTCTCTGACCCAACTTCTGCCCGCCAGAGGTTCACCAATTATGTTAACTAGTTCAATGTGCTTTTCTCTTGACCATCTGCCTTGAGGAACAGGAGGTTGGAGAGTACCTTCACCTATGGGGTTGATATCAACAACTTTTGAGGGTGAGATGATTGTTGGTGAGGATTGAACATTGCTCTATGGTCGTATCTTGCTGGTAAGTTCTAATAGTTGTGCCCTATATTTTTGTATTCGCTAGAGGTGCCGAAATGGGCTGGTTATATAATCGGGTAAATTAGGTAGTTTTGAACGGGTTAAGGAAAAAAGAATGTAGCGGGACAATTATATAATTACAAATATACTATTCATTTTAAAAAGAATAGGTTTTCTAAATAAAATGTTCCAGGAGGTTTTATGCATTAAGACTTACTTTTGGTGCCTTTTGTACCGGCATTCACTTTTGAACATTTAACCCATTTTCTTGCAAGGTTTTTTTTAGTTTACCCATATGACCCGTTAAATGGGCTGAATTTGCCACCTCTAGTACTGATTGGACTATCTTTTTGGTCAGTAACATTAATGCTAAAAATTGTTGTTGTCTGCAGTTGCGGGTAAGCGATGGGAAAGTTTAATGAAGTCAAAGAAGTAACAAGGCTTAACTCGTTGGTATTAACATGATTCTATCCGAGCATTGTGCTGTCTTGAGTGAATTAACAAGGCTTAACTCGTTGGTATTGAGTTTGTGGACAGCCTTTTAATAGACATTATGACTTTGGGTATTATTTACGAGAAGGTTACATTTACTTTTGAGTTCTGACTACGTCCCACAGCTTATGGAAATGGCTGAAAAGCTGATTAAAGAAGGAAAAGCTTATATTAACGATACGCCAAGCGAGCAAATGCAGAAGGAGTGAGTGGACGGGATCGATTCTAAATGTAGAAACAACACAGTTGAGGAAAACGTTAACTTATGGAATGAGATGAAGGCTGGATCTCAGAGAGGTTTACAATGCTGCTTGAGAGAGAAGTTAGAAATGCAAGATCCGAACAAGTCACTTCGAGACCCGGTATACTATTGTTGCAATCAAATCCCACATCATAGAATCGGTTCAAAGTACAAAATCTATCCAACATATGATTTTGCCTGTCCTTTTGTTGATTCTATTGAAGTTATTACACATGCTCTTTGATCTAGCGAGTATCATGACAGAAATGCTCAGTATTTCCGGATTCAAGAGGATATGGGGCTTAGGAAGGTTAATATATATGAATTCAATAGGTTAAATCTGGTTTATACACTTCTTAGCAAACGGAAGCTTCTTTGGTTTGTGGAGAATGGAAAGGTTGATGGATGGGATGATGCCCATTTCCCAACTGTGCAAGGAATTGTACGTAGAGGTCTACAAGTCGAGGCATTGATACAATTCATACTTGAGCAGGTAAGTATTTTATAAGAGCATTACTATATATATTGTAGGTTATGATAGAAGTCTCGTCTCATCCAAGACTGCCTAAATATTTGAAAGCACATCTTTAAATGTTCGCATACTTAATTCTGATATGTCCATAGTTGGTATCCTATAATCTGGAAGTGGAAGGTGATAATATAATATCCAACTTCAATCTTTAATGTGCATTTTTGGAATTGTCTTTTATCCTTATTTTACTGCAAGTCTTTTTGCGCGTTTTAAATGTGGTAAAAGGAGGCAAAGTGGGTGGGTTAGTGTCAAATATGATTAGTCAATTACAAATATTGTGCACTATCATTTTTAATATTAGTAGTAATTTAATTTGTTAGCGCAAAAAGTTTAATTTAACAATTAATAAACCTTGGATGAATTTTGACTTTTTTTTTCTTTCTTTGCATTTATTAAAACCTTTTTGACCCCTTAGAGATAAAGCATAACTCGAATTAAATGGGTTGAAAGTGTCACCTCTAGGTTTTTAATTGCTAGATCTTACTTATGTATTCGCTTTTCTAACAGGGGGCATCAAAGACTCTGAATCTTAAGGAATGGGATAAGCTGTGGAACATCAACAAGAAAATAATTGATCCCGTTTATCCTCGGTATACTGCAATTGTTGATGAATGACGCGTTTTGTTGACTTTAAACGATGTACCCGAGCCTCCGTTTGTGCGTATGATTCCAAAGCATAAAAAATATGAGGGTGCTGGAGAGAAGGCTACAACTTTTACAAAGAAGATATGGATAGAACAAGTTGATGCTAAGGCTATAGCTGAGAAAAAGCCGCCTAATGTGGAAGTTACGTTAATGGATTGGGTCAATGCAATCGTTGAAGAGATCAAGAAGGATTCAGATGGAAATGTGAAAGAAATATTGGAAAACTGCATCTCGAAGGATATGTTAAGGCGACCCAACTCAAACTTATGTGGTTACCCGAGATTAATGAGCTCACTCATCTAACTCTGGTGGAGTTTGGTTACCTAGTCACGAAAAAGAAGGTATGTTTGTTTGGTCTTCTTTTTCTGATATAGCTAATTATGTATAAAAATTTCTAAAGAACATTTAGCTTTGCTTGTTGGCTTAATGGGTGGGTTGGGTAATGGGTCAAAATTAGTCTGTTTGTGTTGGAAATTTTGTAACTCTAGGCCATTCGTTACTTATGTATGATTTAGAAAGTAAACATTGTGTGTGCGGTTAAATTGCATCATTATATTTTTATTCTGAACTTTGTGAACATCGTCTTATTTGTCAACATGTGTCTTGCAACTATTGGGCCATCAAGATGTCCATACTAGAGTTGTCAATTTCAACTGATTCACTTGTGAATGGGCTGATTTGGGTGTGTTTTATTTTTACCGCCATAAATAAACCTTTCTTATAGCTAAACGTGAAATGGTTTGAAGGTCACCCATCTATGTCTATTTCAATGCACACAACATGCTAGATTATCTTAGCGATTTAGTTAAATATTCAGATCATTAATGTTTATGTAAATTTCAGCACAGATGGATAAATATGGATTAGTATATATTTGTTAAATGGGCAAAAAGTTAGTGGGTCAACTCCAACACATACTAGAAAATGATCCTCTAGTTCTTGATGAAGATATGTTCTTTTTTTGTATATGTTTACGAGAAGTTGAGTTCGGCATTGTAATGGGTATCTCTTTTTGTAAGGAGTTTATATTATCTGTTTTATGTTGCAGTTGGACGAAGATGAGGAATTCGTTGACGTGCTGAACCCAAATAGTAAGACAGAATTTGCAGCAGTTGGGGATGCAATTATGAGAAATTAGAAACATGGAGACGTACTTGAGCTGAGGTGTGATGTTCCTTTCATCACACCTTCAAAACCGATTGCTCTTTATGCTATTCCAGATGGCAAACAAACTGCACCACCCAAGCAAAACCCAATTCTCATTTCGGTCGATGATTGCAAAGGTTTTTGCATGTGATTCCCTCTTTTGGAATGTTGTTCAACGCAACTATTGGTAACATAGTGATACAAAGATTTTGGAGCTAATCACGCACTACTAGATATTTGACTTTCACCGACGGATTTTCCGACGGACAGTTTTCCGTCGCTAATTACCGACGCTTTTCCATCAGATTAACAACAGATGTTAGTTTTCAATGTTTAGTCGGAAATCCGTCACAAATAAATATTGTTTCCGATGAACTTTCGACGGAAAACTAAAGAAAGACTTTACTTGTCCTGAGTGCCTACTTTACACAGTTACACTCATTTATGATTGTATATTGAGATAAGTTTTCACGCACTTCAAAAAAGTAATAAATATAAATAGATAATTAAATTCCCATTTTCATTCTTTCTTCAAAAATATAACACCATTCATCTGCCATAACTACTTCATCGATAACTATTTCATCCGCCGTAATTCGCCACGTCTTCATCCGCCATAATTCTCCCGCCTCGGTGGTCAGTCGTTGACCACGTCATCACCATTCTTTCGATCACTTTCATAAAGGTTTAATTCTTCGGTTTCAATTGTGTTTGATTTATTTTTGATTCTCTTATATGTATCTGTAATTATTTTCCCCTAATTTCAAATGTATAATTTGCCCTAATTTTTGTTTCGTTGTTGTTTAGGAAATTAGAATTAATTACACGTTTTGGATAATTAGAATTAATCATTATAGATAACTAGATCAATTTTGATTATATTATAGAATATATAATCGGATAAAAAAGAGTTTTAACTGATTGGATGAATAGAATCAGTTACAGTATGTTAAAGCTAAAAATGACTTGTTTACATCTATTCCAGTGGAGTTTTGTTGGCTAACCTACTTGTAGATAATGTTGATTGTTACTAGTTGATGTGAGATCGTCTAATAGCTTTGGTGTGAGCTAATATAAAAAGTTGTGGTGCTAAGGTAAATGTTCAAGTGAAACGGCGAAAATAGTGTTCGCGAAAGCGGCTAGATGTTAGTTGTTTTTTAGGATATATGATGAGGTTAAGGCCTGTTGTGGAAATAACTAACTATAAGGTTGGAAATTTATTGATAAGGTGGATATGAAATTGGTCTTCGTTAGATGGCTTTTGTGTCACAGAGATGGTGGATGGATCGAAAGTCCAATACTTCGAGCAAGTATACTACACATGATCTAAAAAATTGTATATCCCCAATTCTTTATTTTGTGTTTTAATGCAATTTCCCAATGTGTTCTTTTGCTTGTTTTTAGGCATTTTAGATAACACCTCATAAGCCATTTAGACAGGTATACCACCTCCACTAAGTACGACGAGACTGTTTGGTTAACATTTGGCAACTTACTATAAGATACCTCTATGCCGCTAACCTCATCTCATGCCTACAGCTATATGGAGTCTGACCCTATGAAAATTGCTGTGGAAGGTGTTGAGACGTTCAAGAAGGAGAATTGTGATCTTATCATTGTTGATACAAGTGGTCGGCACAAACAAGAAGTAGCTCTTTTTGAAGAGATGAATCAAGTTTCTGAAGCGACGGTATACTTTAGCTATCTATCTCATTGGCTTTTTTTCTGTATTTACTAAAGGCTAGCGTTTGTAATCTTGCAGAAACCAGATCGTGTTATCTTTGTCATGGATAGCAGTAAAGCTCAAGCATTTAGGCAGAGTGTTGATGATAGAGCTATAATTGTTACCAAAATGGATGGTCAAGCAAAGGGAGGTGGAGCACTTACTGCGTAAGTGTCATTGTCCTTTGGATCTGTTGTTGGTACTTTGTGATAAAAATATGTTCTTTGAAGAGATGACATAAAACTACTAATTTTCATATTAAATAAACTGAAAGGCCTGGTTTTTTTAAAGGAAGAAGAAGAATTATTTCTTTCTGCACATTTGGAGAGTCATTGCATGTTTGTTCAATAAACTGTACCATTGGTCTAGCCTTTCTGTGACGTCAATTGTTGGTTGTACATGGGTTTATCTTAAGTTATGTTTAATGTCTTGCAAGAACAGAGCAAAGAATATTGAATGTAAAAACTTACTGCTTAAAACGTGACTCTTAGTTTGCATCACACCAGGCACCTTGCCTGGTCCTCAAACATGATCTGGAAATTAACTATTCACACACATGAACCCATTTGCTATTAAGGTTGTCTACGTATGATATGGTCAAAGCCTGGTAATATCCTTGTAGAATCGGATGCGAATGCTCGTGAACAAGAGAGAGAGAGAGAGAGAGAGAATAGCAACAAAGGATGACTGACATTAACTCGTATTGAAGCTGATTCACTCCCTCCACCT